>PVKV010014309.1:0-58004 GCA_004027835.1 Alouatta palliata | reverse complement strand
TTTTTTTTGGAGACGGAGTTTCGCTCTTGTTACCCAGGCTGGAGTGCAATGGCGCGATCTCGGCTCACCGCAACCTCCGCCTCCTGGGTTCAAGCAATTCTCCTGCCTCAGCCTCCCGAGTAGCTGGGACTACAGGCACATGCCACCATGCCCAGCTAATTTTTGTATTTTTAGTAGAGACGGGGTTTCACCATGTTGATCAAGATAGTCTCGATCTCTTGACCTCGTGATCCACCCACCTCAGCCTCCCAAAGTGCTGGGATTACAGGCGTGAGCCACCGCGCCCGGCCAGCTTCTCTCTTTTATCTCGACTTTGAGTTGGCTAGAGGGGTGGAATAGAGGAAGATGAACTTTACTTAATAGGACTCAACAGCAGTATTTAGTAGGAAGCTCAATTTATTTTTTTAAAAATTTGAGTCCTTTAGACTGAAAAGCCAGGGATAGTTTTTGCTAATATTCATCATGAGTATGATGAAATGTTTGCATTTATTTATTTATTTATTTTGAGCCAGAGTCTCGCTCTGTCACCCAGGCTGGATGCAATGGTGCGATCTTGGCTCACTGCAACTTCTGCCTCCTGGGTTCAAGCGATTCTCCTGCCTCAGCCTCCTGAGTAGCTGGGACTACAGGCATGTGCTACCACATCCAGCTAATTTTTGTATTTTTAGTAGAGACGGGGTTTCACAATGTTGGTCAAGCTGGTCTTGAACTCCTGACCTTGTGATCCACCCACCTCAGCCTCCCAAAGTGCTGGGATTATAGGCATGAGCCACCGTGCCCTGCCATTATTTGCATTATTTAGGCTGTTTTTTTCACCCATCTTGATGCTCCATGCTTGATAGCAAATTCTTTAGACCAGAGGTTGGCTAAATTTTGCCCACTGTCTGTTTTTGTAAATAGAGTTTTAATGGAACACAGCTGTGCTCACTTGTTTAAATGTTGTTTGTGGTTGTTTTTACACTACAAAGGCAGAGAGAAGTAGTTGCAACTAAGACTGTATGACCCACGAAGTCTAAAATATTTACTTTCTGACCCTTTACAGAAACAGCTTGCCAACCCTTGCTTTAGGCAGACCAAAAATGTATGGATGCTGCAGTCCAGCAATGAATCTCTGTGTCTAGACTTGAATGAGGAGGAATTTAGACTTGGATGGCAGGACTAGAACATCTTTAAAGGCTTTTCCAGCTCTGCATTTCAAGGATTTAAAACTTCAGCATTATATATGTTTTTTTCTCGTAAATAAAGTATATGAGGTAGGACCCAGATAGCAGATGTGGACTTGTAACAAATCTTGGAGTGCAATGGGTATGTTAAAAACAGACATTTCTGTTTTGTTAATTCTTACCATGCTGATGCTCAAACATAGCAAGCTATGAATCCAGTGCATTAGTTAAATTTTGAATAGTCTCTAAAGGCAGCTAAGGCTGAATACGTGGAAGAAGGCATGTCTGGTTATACTGACATCAACAAGTATTTAAAAGGAATCGAACTACATAATTGTACCATTTTGCTTGTCGGTATTTATAAAATATTATTTGTATCTTCTATGAAAAATCCCTGCAGTCATGGAAGCTCATAATTATGTGAATGTTTTATTAATTTATTTATTGCCCAACAACCTTATGCACACTGCTATATGAAACAATAGAGAAAATACGGTCATTACCCCGGAGAACTGTGCTGCTCAGTTCCTGGACTCTCTTCCCATGCCTCAGGATCTGTTGTCATGTTTTGGTTATTTTTTAAAGTATCTTCGAGTAATTAAGAGGCATGTCTGAAAAATTATGTATAATGTCAGATGCCCAAAACCTTGAGACCTGACACTGGCTGATTTCTTTGTGGATCCTTGGGAATTTTGGCTGCATTTAAATTAGAAAACTCATCTTTTAAAACTACAGGCATTTTTTTTTTTTAAGCCTCTTGTATTCTCTGTAGATCTTCATTTGGCTCACTGGTTAGTCACCTGGTCTTTTAACTTGGGCCAAGCTTTCTCTGAATACCAGAAGGATTTCAA
Organism: Alouatta palliata; assembly: GCA_004027835.1. Classification (NCBI taxonomy): domain Eukaryota; kingdom Metazoa; phylum Chordata; class Mammalia; order Primates; family Atelidae; genus Alouatta; species Alouatta palliata. Next base: position 55,990 of record PVKV010014309.1, on the reverse strand, counting down.
AAGTAGATATTTAAAGACATCTGATCCCTGATGTATTGGTTAAAATCATCATCTACATATGTATATACATAAATATATTTTTAAAAATATTAACTGGTATATATATATATATATATATTTTTTTTAATAGAGACGGGGTGTCACCATATTGGCCAGGCTGGTCTCGAACTCCTGACCTCAGGTGATCCACCCATCTTGGCCTCCCAAAGTGTTGGGATTACAGGCGTGAGCCACCATGCCCAGCCTAACTGGTATATTTTTAAGCGTTTTCTATCCTAGGAAATAAACCACATTCAGTTTTTTTACCTATTGAATTTAAAATCAAAACAGACATAGGTGAGTCAAACAACAAAAACTGTAAAAATACCTGTAAGGTTTAAAATGTTTTGCCTGGGGAGAAGAATATCTTATGATTTGAAAATGGGAAAGAAGTTTTATCTTGAAAGGTAAAAAGACATCATGCTAGAGGAAGAAAGATGAGTTTCAGGCATAGACACTGGGAATGGATTATGGGCATGATGAGCAGGAGGTCAGAGCTGTCGGCATATCACACTGTGAGGCACCGTTGTCAACCTGTTGATAGGATGTTTTGTAATTGTTCTCAAGTCAGCCAGTATATGAATATTTTGTCTTCTGATTCAGCAAAGAGAAGAATTTTCATCACCTATTTCATTAGTATTTCTTTTCTTTTCTTCACCTCTAAGTGTCTGACGAAATATTTTATCTTAGGTACTTATTAAGTATGTATTGATGAATGACTCACTGTTTCAATCAGCTCATTGGCATGTTTACTAAGAATCAAAAAAAAAAAAAGAATGAACTTAAAAATTCTGGAGAGAAAACTCATACGTTCTGGAATTGTTTAAAAGAGAATCTGTATAATGATTCCAGATGATTTCACCAAAGCTGATTTCAGGTAATAGCAATTTGTCAATAGATGAATTGGCCATATGACTCATTTTCCCATGTAATGATTTATAATTTTGTTCTGACAAGTAATAAAGTAACAGGAATGTCTGTTTCAGTGAGGGTACTCAATATATAAGCTTACTTTGGAGAATGATTATTTCTTAGGTTTAAAAATTTGAGAAATCAGACATATCATCCATCTCGGTAATTTTTTAAAATGGTGTAGTGAACTTTTATCTTCCAATATACTTTTCTTCCAATCTCTTGCATTTCCTGCCTCCTATAATTTACAGATTTCCTTTCTTGACAGAGAGAGAAAGGAGTTGCATTACAAGTATGCACTAGGAATATTTTTATACATAGGTGGGAAGGGGCTTGTATGCCTGTCACTGTGAGTCATGAACTGATATGGGAGTGTGAAGATACTCAATGATTTTAAACTTGGAATTTTTCAAGTGTTTTGCCAAGAACTGCAAAGCAACACGTTCTTGGTGAATCAATCATGTTGAAAATTGTTTTTTTGGCAAATTGGTTTTTTAATGAATTGGTAGTCAGTCACTTACTATTTGACTGATTTTCTTCACACTGGTCTTTCTCTATGAAACCATCTTCCCTCTCCCAAGAGAGACCCACTTATCAGGATTGCCAAAACCAGCCTCATCTGGAAGCAGGTAGATGAAGCTGCTGCCGTATTTCCCAGCCCCCATAGCTTTATAATGATAAAGTGTTCCATTCCATGTAAAGAAAAACAATCTTTTAAAGTGTCTTTTTGGAGAATGCGAAGGATCATTTTAGTTATTGAACATTTCTTTTTTTTTTTTTTTTTGAGACAGAGTTTCGCTCTTGTTACCCAGGCTGGAGTGCAATGGCGCGATCTCGGCTCACCGCAACCTCCGCCTCCTGGGTTCAAGCAATTCTCCTGCCTCAGCCTCCCGAGTAGCCGGGACTACAGGCACGTGCCACCATGCCCAGCTAATTTTTGTATTTTTAGTAGAGACGGGGTTTCACCATGTTGACCAGGATGGTCTCGATCTCTTGACCTCATGATCCACCCGTCTCGGCCTCCCAAAGTGCTGGGATTACAGGTGTGAGCCACCGCGCCCGGCCAGTTATTGAACATTTCTATGTGGTAACATTAAAAACAAGATTTTACTTTAACCACTAAAATGGCTTAACCATAACTCCTAGTAGAGGTATGGCCTAGAATGTAAAAGAAAGAAGTTGGCTGTGTATAAAAGAAAGGAAGAGAGAAGAAGAGTAAATGCAGGAAAATGAGTGGAAATACTTCAGGCTGTAAGAAGTAGAAGAAAGATGCCTGAAGACATAAAATGACATGGGGCTACTAGAGTCTGGTAGGTACTTGTGTACATGGATGTGTATCCTGGTATGAGACAAAGAAGGTTAAGTTTATGTGTGTATTAAAGACAGAAGGTCCACACTCCCAGAATAGTCAGCCTTTCCAAAAAATTCAGCATCATGTAGTGGCTAATAGATATAAGTAATTTCCAGGCTTCCTCTGTTGATGTCACCCTGCCCCTATGTCTTAGCAATTAAAATGGGGATAAAGGACTGGAAAGCAGGATATTGGGTCTGACATTCTAATGGCATTGGACAAACTCCTGTCTACTTGTGACAACCAGAGACTAACAGCAAGAGGGTACTGAAATTGACTGTGTGAATAATGAAAGGTACTGGGGTCACTGCCAAAATACTGATCTACATTCTTTTCTGTTATCAGGACACTGGCATCCATGGGGGGAAAAAAAAAGTCTTTGTAGAAAAAACTCAAGTAGTACTCTACCTAGTTTCCCTTTGCAACTTGTGCAATGTCCCCAGTTTTAAATTGGTCTTTCTATTCTTTAAATAAGAAACTGTTAACATTCTTATTCCAAGTATCAGTGCAGAGCCCATATTTCTCACCAACCTGTTTTCCCAATACAAACTAAATTTGAGGTCCTTGGAAATTCCTTTTGGTATGAGTCTTTGTCTTTCCATTTGATTTTTCTTTTGCCTCCTCTTGTTTTCACTAGATTGAATTCCATGCCTTTCTTCTTTGAAAAAAGAGCCACATCAGGCATAGGAGATCAGGAAAAGGTTTTTTCACCTCCATGATTTTGGTAGCAATATAGACATCTGGCAGCAAGGAGTATAAAAAACTTCTTTACCTTTTTTACTTTTTTTAAGGGAGCTATTATTTCAGGTAGAAGATATCAGGTAGCATATTCTTGCAGGCATTGGGCTCTTTCTTTCAAGATCTCCATTGGTGATCAATCCAAATATTTAAAAGGACATTCCTGTAAACAAAAGCATGGTCTGCATTCACAAACCATTTTCAATAAGATCTCTTTCCAGTCAAGACTCTGACCATCTGCTTGCCATCTTATATTTTTTAATATTATTCTGTCAAATATATGCTCTGTCAATGCAGGTAAAGGAATACTTGAAAAATCTGAACATACACAAATCAGTGGGTCCAGATGACAGGAATCCAAGAGTCTGGATGGAATTAGCTAATGCAGACTTGCAAATAAGTGCCCCAAACAGAGCAGCTTCACCATAATATTTTATCAAACTGCCCTTCTTTCAGGAAATACACAGATAGTAAAATAAATACAATCAACATTCCCTTAGATTCTCCTGGCATAAACTGATACCTTGGACAAGTTACCATTTAAAAGGCTGTACATATGAACTTACTCTAAAAGCAAAGCAAAAAAAAAAAACAAAATGGTAGCGTATCACCAAGAAGGAGCAAAACAAACAAACAAAAAGGATTTGCAGAATAAGCATTTTCTAAAGATTATACAGATAGTCTGTAATTTGTTAGCTGCTAAGAGTACCTTTGACATCTAAAAAAGCATAACCAGGCCGGATGCAGTGGCTCACGCCTGTACTCCCAGCACTTTGGGAGGCCGAGGTAGACAGACCACTTGAGGTCAGGAGTTCGAGACCAACCTGGCTAACAGGGTAAAATCCCATCTTTACTAAAAATACAAAAATTAGCTGGGTGTGTGATGGACACCTGTAATCCCAGCTACCCAGGAGGCTGAGGCAGGAAAACTCTTGAACCCAGGAGGCAGAGGTTGCAGTGGGCTGGGATGGCACCACTGCACTCAAGCCCAGGTGACAGAGCGAGACTTTGTCTAAAAATAAATAAAAATATAAAAGGATAACCACATAGATGTGGCCGAGAGGTTCAAGGGGGCAATTCAGGACTTTGAGCCAGAATGACCCTGAGTCTGTGCAACCACAGCCATGGACCTTGCATGGGCAAAAGCTGGCTGAGCAAGAGAGTATGACAGAAGTAATGCTATACCAGCTCCAGGCCTATTCTTCAGAGGACCAGTAACTTCCACCCTGGCCTCTTGAAAGCCGTCCACCATGTAACAAGTTGAACTACCCTAAGATTGCCAAGTTGTGTGGAAGCCCAAGCTAGCCATGTGGAGGGAGACAAGTGGGCAGTGGTGGGGTGGGTGGAGAGAGGTAGAGGAAAAAGCTCTTCTAGTCACCCTGGCATCCTAGAATGGAATTCAGACAAGTAAATAAAGAAGCCATCTTGGACATTCCAGCCCCAGAAGATGCAATATGAAGGAGAACAAAAGAACCCAGCCAATATCCAGAGCAGAGAGCCCACCTATATGGCCCCAGTTGAGCTGGCCTATTATTCCCAACTATCCAGATCACCTCAGCTGAGGCCTCTGGTATTGTGAAGCAGAAACAAGCCACCTGTACTACACCCTCCTTGAACTCCTGATGCATAGAACCATGAGCTTAGCAAAACGGTTGTTGCTTTACACCAATGCCAGGTTGTGGGGGAGAGGGGTTTACGCAGCAAAAGTAGAAGTAACAACTTTTCTTTTACTTCAGGAAATTTTGTTCCTTTTATTCCCTGTGTTTCTCTACTTTTTTTGTTCCTATTTTCCTTCTTCCTCCTCTATTATTGCCATTTTTCTCTACTCATCATGCTAAGACAATTAAGCATATTTTAAAATTTGTTTTGTTTGCAAATGAGGTGAGTTTTGGTATGCTCCCCCTGCCCACCCTACTACTTGCATTTTGCTTTATTTTATTATTTATTTAAAGACAAGTTCCTGCTCTGTTGCCTGGGCTGGAGTACAGTGAGTGGTATGATCGTAGCTCACTGAAGCCTCATCATTCACTATTTTAAAATGAGTTGTGTTTAAAATTTCTTCTTAGAAAAGTAGATTAGTCAGTTCTTATTTTAATGTAAGTGCAAATGACCCAAACCTTTAAAAATGTACATAAATATGAAAAATTAGAAAGAAATAGAACGTTCAACAAAATAACTGAACGCAATGCAACTGACTGAAAAAAAGCTCCACTGACTGTATCTGGAGCAGCCATTGCTGTCTTTGCCTCACCTCTGAACACTCTCACCTGCTAAACCTGATCCTGTTACAAAGGCCCTGGTACTGTTCATCTAGTGTACCATGCACACTCCCTTTGCTGGTGCTGTTTCTCCTGCCTGGAAAATTTCAAGAAATGCACACAATGTGCCCTCTTTCTTCTTCAGGGCTCTGCTTATCAGTGTAGCCTTCCTTGACCATTGCACATATGACATGAGACTCCTGCCCTTCCTAATACACCCTATCTCCCTTGCCCGGCTTGATTTTTCTCCTTAATGCCTCTCACCATCTACTGTATCATGTATTCACTTATTTATTTATTCATTGTCTTCTTGTACTAGAACATCAGCTCCATGAGGGCTGAGACTGGGTGGTCTTGTTCAGGGTCTGTCCCCGGCATCTCTTGTACTGTTTGGCATATCGCAAATATGAGCCAAGAGAGGATGCTGTGCAGCTGAGATGCAATGGATTTTAACTTCTGTCAAAGCTACAAACAATATGTCATTATGAGAAAAGAATGGGTTACAGAGTAGTATGGAGAGTTTATACATATGCCTTGAAAAAAGTATAATAGTCTTGACTGGATGCATCACTAGGAAAGAGAAAGGTCCTCATTTTATCAGCCGGGTATAAAATTGGAGGAAGTGTTGGTGCACTCACCTGGGTGACAGAACAGCACAGGGTGACTAAGAGAATGGAACAGGCTGATGGGTGACGCGGGAAAGGGAAGGGGAGGCAGAACATGGGCAGAGCCAGGAGCAGAGGCAGCACTAACTTTCCTACCCAGCAGCCATTTCCTCCTTGCCCTTACCAACAAAATCCTGATGTCATTGAAAGAAGCGAGCGGCCCCTCCAAAACTACTCACTTTCCTGAACTCCTTGCAGTTAGGAGACCATGTGAAAAGCACTGACTAATGAGAACTAAAGCGAAAGTGTCTTAAAAAGCTTTTACTTTCCCGATACAGACACTACCGTTTCCTCAAAAAGTTCCTTTGAAACTTTTTGTTCCATTCTCTTAGTAGCCCGTGTGCTGTTCCATCGCCCAGGTTGAAGCACCAAGGCTCCCTCCAATTTTACACCCAGCTAACAAAATGAGAACCTTTCTCTTTTCTAGTTATGCACCCAGTTGAGACTATTACACTTTTTTCAAAGCGTATGCGTTAACTCTCCATGCCATTCTGTGACCTGTTCTTTTCTGTGAATTACTGAGGGGGCTACTGCTTCCCTCCTCCCTGCCACAGAAGGGTATGAGGCCTGGAGCTGCAGCATCCATCTTGTGGCAAAGAGACAACAGCTGTGAGGCAGAGGCCTTTTTTTTTTCTTTTGAGATGGAGTCTTGCTCTGTTGCCCAGGCTAGAGTGCAATGGCACGATCTCGGCTCACTGCAACCTCCGCCTCCCGGATTCAAGCTATTCTCTTGCCTCAGCCTCCTGAGTAGCTGGGATTACAGGCGCCCACCACTGCCTCAAGCTAATTTTTGTATTTTTAGTAGAGATGGAGTTTCGCCATGTTGGCCAGGCTGGTTTCAAACTCCTGACCTCAGGTGATTGGCCCACTTTGGCCTCCCAAAGTGCTGGGATTATAGGAATGAGCCACCGTTCCCAGCCGAGGCAGAGGCTTTCATGATAAGAATAGTGAAATGGAGAAATAGAAAGAGCCTGGGTCCCATGGCTGGGCGTGGTGGCTCACGACTGTAATCCCAGCACTTTGGGAGGTGGAGGCGGGCAGATCACCTGAGGTCAGGAGTTCGAGATTAGCCTGGTCAACAGAGTGAAACCCTGTCTCTACAAAAATACAAAAAAAAAAAAAAAAAAAAATTTAGCCAAGCATGATGGCAGGTGTCTGTAATCTCAGCTACTCCGGAGGCTGAGGTGGGAGAATTGCTGGAACCTGGGAGGTGGAGGTTGCTGAGACCACACAGTTGTGCTCCAGCCTGGGCAACAGAGTGAGACTCTATCTAAAAAAAAAAAAGAAAAAAAGAAAGAAAAAGAAAAAAGAGAAAAAGAGGGAGGAAGGGAGGGAGAGAGGAAGGGAGGGAGCAAGGGAGGGAGCCTGGGTCCTGAAGACATCGTGGAGTTGCTGGACCATCCTCGTGTTATTTTCTCTAGATTTTTCATCGTAGCAGCCAAATGTGATCCTAACAGATACTTCTGGGTTTTTCCCTTTCTTCTGTCAACTTACCATTTTTCTACAATGGCATATGTTATTTATATAGCTAAAACAATCATATGTGTATGTTTGTGTGCACATATATGTTTGAGGATGATTGTGAAGAAAACATTTGGTTAGTCTGAAGCTAAGACAGGAATTTTTTCTTCTCTTGTCTACTTACCCCCAAAGGAGATAACTACATCCTGAATTATTGGACCAGCCGACCTCTCTTATGACACTTTGTTTTGTCCAAATACTAGACTCTTTGTGATCTCGAATGCCTTTGTAACAAACTGCCTTAGTGAACTGGCCCCTGTGTGAGCCAAAAAGATTTAAATTTTTTAGCTAATAACCTAGGATAGAAACAAATTGAATTGTCTCCTTCTACTTGGGCTTCTGATGGCAAATAGCTTTTAAGATGAATTTAAAGAGAAAAGAACATATCTCCTTAGGCTTGGAGCAAAACTGAGTTAATCTGAAACTCTCTGTTCCCTTTTATGCCTAGGCTGAGCCTAATTTCTGTTTGCCTGACTTAGGGGAGATCCTTCAGGCAGAATCAACCTCTCCAAAACAGAAAAGTTGCAGATGATGCGGCCTGCATACCTCTCTGCTCCTCCTACTGGCATGTCCCTTCTCCACATCACAGCCTGGTAGTGGAACCAAATTCTTCCTGCCTGTGGCACCTAATCCATTATATCCCCTGGACCCTGCTTTTTCCTCTTATTCACATTGTTGAAATTTGAGGGGCCCCAGTTAATAACACACCTGCTTTCTCCCACTTAAATTCTGGACCAAATAAGAAATAAGACAAAGGAGTAGGGCAGAGAGGAATACAAAATATATTTGTACTGATGACACTTATGTTGGCCAATGTTTTCGCTATCAGCAAGTTGGCTTACAGAATAAGACAGACTGACCAACGCAGTCGGAGGCTACATTTGGCAACCATAACTCCTCCCTGAAGAGGAGGACTGTCCCTGCAAAACTTGTAATATGAAAAAGTAAGGCAATATGCTGTCTTCTCATAAATCAGCAGATCCCAAAAATAAAATGAAGAGGAAGGACTGGTCAATGCATGCCTAGTTTCCTTCCAAACTCATTAGTCAGAGCAAGTCACTCTTTTTCCTGGCTGAGGCCCCTGCTTAGTTCAATCCTTGTCTTCCCCTCTCCATCCAGGCCAAAGCTTGCCTGTCCTCCCCTTGCTTCACCACCAGATAGCATCTTCCACATGTCCAGATCCTGCTCCCTGCAGGAAGCCACCCCAGTGCAGGGTGGCAGATGCTCCTCTTTCTACTCTTTCATAGACCAAGGTTTAATCTCTTCCACCTGTCTCCGTTATCTATATGCCCTCTGTATCACTTGGGTCTCAGTCTGAAGATCTTACTCTAGAGAAACACTCTCTGGAGTGGGAACATGTGAAAAGGCATGTAGAGTCCCCCCACTGAGTTCTGACTTCTAGAATTATGGAGAAGAAAGTAGTCTTTTTTAGTGTTAGGAAGTCTACTGTCAGCTTCAGGAAAAGGGCACAGGCTTTGGCATGTTCCCAATCTGGTTCTGCCATCTTCTTGCTCTCACATCTAGTATGCTTGGTTTAACTTAAGATTCGGTACCTTTGAGAATGGAGTATTATTCATATCATGGTTACTGTCCAGAACATCTTTTATAAGTATTCCTGGGACCATGCCCAACTCACAGGAGATAATCAAGAAATACTTGTTTCCATTTTCCACATCCAACCTAATGGTAGCAAAGTTTCTCTCACAGAGTTTTGTGTTCTCATTTTCTAGTCTTCAGGTCAGCCTAGTCTTTGGATTAGTCAGTCATCTCCCATCTTTAGAATGGTACATCTATGTCTTTAAATGGTATTTCATATTTATTTCCAGATTCTGTGCTGAAGCCAAGCATGAGCCAAAGGCAAAAAATTTCTCCTAGTTCACAGTCAACATGGCTGCTGCAGAATACAATGAAAACCCTGTGATTGTTTTTCGAAGCCCCCCTACTGCAGACCCTGATATGAAGATGCATTTCATATACCTAACCTAACAAACATCGAACATCATAACTTAGCCTAGCCTATTTTAAACATGCTCAGAATACTTACATTAGCCTACAATTAAGTAAAATCCTCTAACATAGAGCCTATTTTATGATAAAGTGTCAAATATCTCATGTAATTTATGGAATACTGTACTGAAAGTGAAAAACAGAATGGTTGCATGGGTACCAGCATAAAGGAGAAAAATGGTATGTCAAGCCATCTGCAACCACCTGTAGTATTGAGCACTCATCATAGGACTGTCTGTGCTCTATGACACTCATCCCAAGCTAGTATGATTACTTGTCTGTGAATGGACTTTTCAAAAGTACCTCTATAACTTATTCTTTGAATGCCCAGCACCCAGCCGAGGCTCAGGGACACTGGGCTTTAAGTAATGTTTACCAATGAATGAAAGAATGACCAAAGGCCAAATAACTGATTTAGAAGACGCTTTATACAAAAGCACCATGGAAAAGTGTAACCCTGATTGTTTTCTCTAAGGCAATTTTATGTAAAATAATAATTTCCTCCAATATAACACAGAGAGAATTCCCTTTAGACAATAGCCATGTGAATTCCCTTTAGACAATAGTCTTTCTTGCCAGACTCCAAAGACATCTAGTCACTTCTATTGGCACTAATTGGTCTAACAACAAGGACGTCTCAAGTGAATTTGTTTCCTTGAAATAGTATTTTCCTGTCAACTACTTCAGAGACTGAGGTGGGAGGATCACCTGAGCCCAGGGAGACTGAGGCTGCAGTGAACTGTGATCCTGCCACTGCACTCCAGCCTGGGCGACAGAGTGAGACCCTGTCTCAAAATAAAATAGTGTTTTCTCATTGGTTTACTTCGTAATTTTGGAGACGTTTTGATTTTATTATAATAAAATGACTCTAGTTTCAACTTTTGCCTATCTCCTGAGAAGCATTCAGAATCTTTTTGTAATGTAAATTCTCACCCTATAATTTATGTATTGTCAAGTTTGGGTTTTAGTATACTGTATTTGGCTCTCTTAAAGCAGGGCATGCCTAAATTAGCTTTTGAGATAAAAGGAATACAAAGAAAATTGATTGTGAGCAAAACATCTGATATAGTTTTACTTGCAAAGTTCAAATTTTCTGAATGGGATCAAGATGACATAGTTTGCAATGTGGCTGAAATGTCTACAGACCTGAAAGCCATCGTGGTGAAGGTTTTATACCATATTTCCTGGTGTGTTTCTCCTTAGGTATTTCCACATATGTACACACACATTGCGGAAAGCAAATGAACTTCCCTTTCTCTTCCCTAGAATCATTACCATCCCATACCTGTTATACGATAATGGCCACTCGCTCTTGGATCCCTTTATTTGGGTAGATTTTGCTTTAGCGTTACTAAACAAGAAAAAGAGCTGAACTTAAATAGCAATGAAATTCGGCTTGCTGCTGTAAGAGGGACTGTCCTCAAAGATCTCTTCTCTTGTCACCCCACCTACCTGTTATGCTTTGTCCTTTAACCCACAGAACAAACCTTTATCCAGCACTGGCTAAAGGTTAGGCACTATGGTAAGTGAAGGGGGATGCTGTCCCTCCTCTCACTGAGCTCATAATCCAAGGGATGTTTTGATTAAATCAATCAGTCTTATCAGGGAATAGAGCCAATTACAGTCTCCAGATTAGAAACTGGCCTCAATTAAAGGTGATACTCATCAGAGTATCAAAAGTGATATTCATCCTATATTTTGCCCACATGTATCTCCCTGCAATCTTATTCCATGGCACTGGATTTATACCCTTTGGAGCCACATGGAATAACGCTTATGTGTGTTCTGCAACATTTTTCAGGTTTTAGAAAATAGCTACCTTCTCCCTCTGAGTGATCTCTCCTTTAAGGCCAAGTAGACCGTGTTCCTTCAACAGTCTGACATAATTGAATTTTTTTGGAGATAGAATCTCTCTCACTTTGTCATTCATGCTGGAGTGCAGTGTTGGATTGTAGCTCACTGCAGCTTCAACCTCCCAGGCTAGAGTGATCCTCCTTCCTCAGCCTCCTGAGTACCTGGGAACACAAGCACACACCACCATGCCTGGCTAAATTTTTTATTTTGTATTTTGTAGAAATAAGATCTCCCTATGTTGCCCAAGCTGATCTGAAATCCTGGGCTCAAGTGATCCTCCCACCTCAGCCTCCCAAAGTCCTGGAGCCACCATACCTGGCCTGACATAATTGTGAATTCCCTGAAACCTCTGTACTTAGATAACTAACCTCTGTAGTTAGGTTTTGCAGCAAGTGACCAAAAGCCTAACATCAAGTGGTTTAAACAATATAGGAGTATATTTCTCTATGTAAAATTTCAGGTAGGTGATTTACCTCCAGATGCCACAGACTGGAGCTCCTTAATACCACAGGCCCAGGCTCTGGCCAACTTGTTGCTCCCCCATACTTGACTTGCATCTGAAGATCCTAGTGGTAGCACCCAAAAGCAGCAAGGTAGAGGAAAGGGGAAAAAAAGGGCAAAAGAGTGCATGCGTGCTCTCCCTTAGGAAGTGTGTCCAGAAGCGGCCACTCTGCCTCTATTTCACTGATCTTAGCTAGAGTACCTCCAAGTGTTCTGAAGAGCCATATGCCCTCCTAAAACTTGGAGGGACTATTGCTTTAGAAGAAGGGGACATGCCTATTGGAGGCAATCAGCTTTACTTACCACACTATCTCCTTGTACTCTTTGGTCTCCCATGAAGTGCTGTGGCCAATGAAAGATATCACACTGTAAAACTAGCAACTTTATTTCATCATATACAGATGCAGGAAAGTCCTTGTACTTTTCTAAATCAAATTAAATTTAGCCATATGCCTTGTCTCACCATGCTAATGAAAAATTCAATGTCCTTTATTCAGTATTGCCTCTTTAGGGTCACATGAAAGTAGGATGGAGGTTAAGAAGGTATTATGTGGGTCCTGGATATTGAGGAATGTGCCTCTTATCTTCAGGCCATCATAACTCCCCATGAGAGATTCATTGTCCAAGTCCTGTATTGTCTATGTAAAGACAGGAGACCCTGCTATTTTCACTCCAGGTTTGGGCTTTAGGATCTTTGCCAAAACTAAAATGAAACCCTTGATGCTGGGTGCCCAGCCTTTCTCAGTGCACCATGCAGTCATTTCTTTCCAAGATCCTGTGACTTGGGTGCTGTAAAGCAAAGCTTCCTCCATTCCCTTCTCAGGCTTATAGAATCTCCCCCTTCCCAGGACCAGCCTTTTCTGTCTTTACCCTCCAATTCGATTTCTCCAAATCTGATAAGCCCAACATCATTTCCCCTCAGAAGGCTTAAAGAAAATAACTTTTGCCTTTTCTTGGAGTATTGTGGTGGAAGGAGACTCTGGCATCGGTCGGTTTTTGTGGCTGCTGTTTCATATTTGTATCTTGTTTTGTTTACTCTAACCTTGGTATAACTCATTTATTAATGCAGTCTCAAATCAGTTGGACCATTTTCATAATCATGTTGTATTGCTGACCAGTATCAGGAATTCTCTTCCTCTGCTGGTAACAGATACACAGCAAGAGGAATAACTAGTTAAGAGCTTATTTTTTCATATAAAGAAATTCCTGTGGTAGTTTAGTCCAGAGTTGGAACAGTTGCTTCAGAATGTCATCAGGGACTCGGTGCTCCCTTGTCTTCCTCTCTGCCACCCTTACTCATGTTTATTATCAATGACACAATGTGGGTGCTGGAGCTCCAGCCATTACATCTGTGTTCCAGGCAGGAAGAAGGAGAGGAGCAACAGCAAAAGAGACACACCTCCCAGGTGAGTAAAAACTCTTTAAATAGCTATTTTTAAACTTATGTGCAAAAAATTCCATTTAAATCTCATGGCCAAACATTTCTTCACGGAATGCTGGAAAATACAGTTCTAGCACATTGCTGCTCCAAATAAAATGCAGATTTTATCATCAAGGAAGAAGAGAAAATGAAAATCCATCAGCAACACAATTTCTGTCTACTGCATATTATTGCTCACTCATGTGTCTATCTCTTGGTTCATACAATTAGCTATTAATATTTGCACCCAAGCAAAGAACTCAATTTTATCATATTACTATTGAGTTCGCATTGCAGCCTATGAACATATTTTAAAACCCAGCATGTTCATTATTCTTTGCAGCTAAATCATCTATACATGTGATTTAAGTGAGCCAGCTGCTAAAAAGCTGTTTCTGACTTTATACCAGTTGGTGAAGTGATGAAGAGATGGTAATAATCCCATTTCCAAATATTTTCCTCTGATGCCTTCAGCTTCAAAGATTTCCATCTCTTATTTAATAACTTTGAGATCTGTTTGAACAATTTTTGCTTTTTATTTTTGCAGGGACATCTATTGCCAGGGCAGTGCAGGGTTTTTTGTTTGTTTGGTTTTTGTTGTCTTTTTTTTAGGGACAGGGTCTGGCTCTGTCACCCAGGCTGGAATGCAGTGGTCTGATCATAGCTTACTGCAGCCTAGACCTCTGGGTATCCTAGACCTCCACTAGTATCCAGTGGAGATACAGTTTTTATTTCAAAAGAAGAAGAAGAAGAAGATGACGATGACGACAAAAAAGAAAAAAATATTTCCAGTTCATCTTCTCTTTATTTCATTTTTTTAAGTATAGTTATGTTATTAAAGTGTTACCTACATTCTTGTTCTCCTTTTTCAGAAAATTTTTTAACTAAATTAAGAAGTCATTTCACAGTGTATACCTATATCAAAACATCACACTATACTCCATAAATAAAATTAAATATGTATATAAAAAATAAAACTGTTATAGAATTTTGACAAAAGAAAATAGTTCTAAGCATAATGTATGAAGCATAATATCAATTCTTTACATCGGAAAATGGGCATAAGATATAAAATTGTGACTAATTTTCTTTGACAAATACATTAATAATATTTAATCAAAATTTTGAAAAATTAAAAAATAGAAAACCAGTTTAATACTTTCTTTTTCTTGCCTTACCTTTTGTATCAGCCTGATTGCCTCTCTAACTCATTACACATATTTGACTGATTCTTACAAGACAAATAAAAGCAAAACAAAAGAAACTTTAAAAATAACAGAAGAATTATTTCTGCAGCATCAATTTTGCATCAATCCAATTATCAAGTCCTCTCCCCTTTTTGAGAGCTATGGAGTAATTTTTCTAAATAAATATACCTTTTATTTTCCATTGGAAATTTTAGTCAGACATATAATCCTCTGGGTGGGAAGATTTGTTCAGGGTTTTTCTTTTGATTGGGAATTGAGTCGTTGTGCCATTGACCTTTTTTCTGGTTTCAAGCTCTTTTTTTTGAAGCTTTATTTTAAGTTCAGGGGTACAAGTGCAGGTTTGTTACACAGGCAAACTTGTGTCATGAGGGTTTGTTGGTGCAGATTATTCCATCACCCAGGCATCAAGCCTAGTACCCATTAGTTATTTTTCCTGATCCTCTCCCTCCTCTCCCACTCCACCCTTTGATAGACCCCAGTGTATATTGTTCCCTTCTTCAAGCATTTTTAAAAATGTGGAAATAATGACATTGCAACAACAAAAGATTATTTTTGACCTTAAAACTAGCATCAAATGGTGAGAGAAATAGGTGGCCATCACTAATTCCAGCTCCGGTTTTCTTGAATGCTTATTCACAAAATATTCTTTCAGTTCCTTTTCTCTCCCAATGGAAACTGATGGCCCTGTGCAACATTTTAAAATCTGTGCACTCTTGTTTGAAGGTAAAGGGGCCCAGCCTTCTCCCTCAGGAGAAAGGAAATTCTTTGCATTCCTTCCTGATGAATCAGACACACACACACACACACACACACACACACACACACAGACTCTCTCTCTCTCTCTC
Source organism: Alouatta palliata (assembly GCA_004027835.1). Classification (NCBI taxonomy): domain Eukaryota; kingdom Metazoa; phylum Chordata; class Mammalia; order Primates; family Atelidae; genus Alouatta; species Alouatta palliata. Next base: position 40,671 of record PVKV010014309.1, on the reverse strand, counting down.
TCTCTCTCTCTCTCTCTCTCTCTCTCTCTCTCTCTCTCTCCTTGATTTGTCAATGGCTCTTTGGTGGGATGTTCTGTTACAAGCTGAGACTCCCAGTCATGAACTCGGCCACTTATTCACTATGTGCATTTGGGTACATTGGAAACCTTTGTGGGTCTCAGTTTCCTTACCTGTAAAATGGGGATAATAACGTCTTCCATGCAGGATTTTTAGGGTTCATGGGATAACATGAGTAGCATCTGATATAGGAAATTCTCATCAAGGATGGAATAAGTAAAATGAGTTCATCATCTTTTTTTACTTTCTGCATTTCATTGTTAATGCACAAAGTTGAGTATCATAGTTTGTAACATGCTGCTCTGAAACTTATAAGAAACATTGAGCTGACCTGGAGTAACTGCATGCTGTGATGCATACATTCAGTGGCAAGTATGGGAGAAAGCATTTATTGAATGAATTTAATGTGCCAAACACTGTCCAGATGTTAGTACTTTTATGTCGTCAGAATGTCTCTGAGGGAGCAGTATCGCTCTAATCTGGAGGAACATGAGGTGCAGAGAGGTTTAAGTCACAAAGCTAGTCAGTGGCCAGTTGAGAGTTGATTCTCTCTGTGTATAGGAGGTTTGTGCCCTGTGGAAGTGGAATTCTAATACAGCTCCCAAGATTCCCACTCCTCAGTGTCTGCCTCCTATGTGATCCTGTTTCCTTGAGTATGGGTGGGACTTCTGAATATGATGGGATAACCACTCCTGTCATTACATTCTGGTAGAAGTCAGGAAGATTCTCCTGCTGGCTTTGCAGAAAAACAACTGCCTTGAGAGGACCAGGTGGCTGGGGCCTGAGGGCAATCTCTGGGAGCTGACAGTGTCCCTTGCCAACAGCTGGCATGAACCCGGGACCTCAGTCCTACAACCACGAGTTACTGAATTCTACCAACATTGTGAATGTGCTTGAAAGAGGACCCTGAGCTCCAGCCGAGAGCCACAGCATGGCCAGCATCTTGATTTCAGGCTTGTGAGACCCTGAGCAGAGAACCTGGGATCACCATGCTGGGATTTCTGACCTACAGAAAGTGTGAAATAATAAATGGGTGCTCTTGTAAGCTGCTGAGTGTGTGGGAATTTGTTACACTGCAATAGAAAACTAATATGTGCCCTTTCTACCATGCTCTGCTGGACCCGCACTCAGGTGATGGCAAATTCAGCTACTGTATGTGACTCCACCAGATACTGACCCAGAATGCTGGGGTAATACCTTTTTAAAGAAGAACTAATAATACTTGTGTTTCCTGTCTGAAAGAGAAGCTGGGAAGTTTATCTGAAAAGGTGAACACAGAAGTTCCTGTGGAATACAAAGTGCTATACGATGGTGATTATATTAGTTCATCCTCACGCTGCTATAAAGAACTACCTGAGACTGGGAACTTTATAAAGAAAAGAGGGTTGCTTGACTTGCAGTTCTGCAGGCTGTACAAGAAGCATGACTGGGGAGGCCTCAGGAAACTTACAATCATGGCGGAAGGTGAAGGGGACGCAGGCGTGTCTTACCATGATGGAGAAGGGGAGAGAGAGAGAATGGGGGTGGGGAAGTGCCACACACTTTTAAACCATCAGAATCAGATCTCGTGAGAACTCACTCACTATCAGGAGAATAACATGGGCAAATCCATCCCCAAGGTCCAATCACCTTCCACCGGGTCCCTCTCCCAATACTGGGAATTACAATTCAACATGAGATTTATGTGGGGACACAGAGCCAAACCAAATCAGTGATATTCAAAATGTTAAACAACCAGTTCAGCACAGGGGGCAGCTGATCAGAAAGGACATGATCACATCGATTACCTGGAAATACTTCTTCTAGGGCAGATGGAAAAAATATTTCCAGCTTCAAATACGGATGTATGAAAGCCTGGGGTATGGTCAGGCCAGGGGGAGGTTAAGCTCATAAAGGAAGCCCCTCCATTAACAATTCTCCTCTGTATGTCTCATAATTTTGCCTTCACACCTGTTTTCTTTAAATTCTCTCCTATTTTCAACAAACATCACATCAACAATTCCTTCTACAATTTGTGAAAAATACTCCACTTTCAGAGAATCTGCTCTCCCCAATTCTGAGAAATAATGTACCATTAGTGCTTCCCTGAGTCTGCTCAAGAAAAATGAAATAGAGAGATTATTTAATGCTGAAATGTGTACTATTGAATGAGAAATGAGAGGTTTTTTCTTTTGCAGTGTCATTCACATTGATTCAATTTGACTGTGTAGATGCAAATTTTGACCTTCAACATCCACCTTTTTCCTGCAGATATTTTGCTTTTTTTCCCTGCAGGTATTTTTTGTATTGTTTCCTAGGCTCAAGCTTCCCAAAGTGTCTCAGTCGCTTTTAGTGGCCTAATTGTGCAGTGGCATATTTAAAAGTCATTATTTTCGTCATCTATTAAATGTAGCCCAGAACAGTTTAAAAAATTGGGTGAGGCATTTTTGCAAAAGCATTTACGATGTGAGCTGCCAAGGAATGTGCAGCTGCAGGAGCTTCTTTCTCTAATCTCAGATTTTTACTTGAAAATGTATTAAGGGTGTATACCTGTGTAGAGGAACCAATTTGATCTCCCAAAAATTGCATGCATTGGAGAGTGAGACACATCTTGTTTGAAAATTCTGACTCTATTGATCCCAGGAAGTGTTAGTTGTCACAAAACAGCCCTTTTATACTGAAACAAACTGCTTTACCTTGGATAGCATCTGTTATCTTGCTAGTTCTCAACATCTTTGAAGAGTGCATCCTGAGCAGTGGTGAATTGCTTAATGTTTAACAACAGGCTTGGAGGCAGGGAGAACCCATTCGGTGTGTTTGCCAATTTCTTTGGTGTAAATACTCCTACCACAACCAATTTCAAGCTACCAAAGTGAGGTCACTGAATGCAGAGTTGGGAATAAGTGTGCAGTGGTACACCATCATATAATATATATGTATATATTTTTTACCATACAGATACAATAGATATAAATAATCCCAAGGGTAAAGTTAACAGTAAAATGGAGTGAAATAATTCGGAAGTGATGATCTTTGAGTATTTGTTACCTTTCTTTGTAATATAATTTATTTAATTGTAATTTTGTGTCATTTAAACTTCAACAGTAGCCATGGTTAACAACCAGCTCCAGTACACCACTGAGCCTGAGTCAAGAGGATTAACTAATGACACCGGATGATAATAAACTGGAGTCATTCTGCTTTACTTTTTATGGAGGCCCCCAAAAATTCAAGAATAAGGAATGAGGTTCTAATTATCCCATATTAAAATGTGGAGTGCTAGGGCACCTGGGTGGGACTTGCAAAGGGGATGACCAAGCTGGTCAGCGTCAACTTCCAGTTGAGTTGGAAGAGGTGGGAAGAGAATTTCCATGGAAAAACATTGTTGGATTCTACATTCCAAGTGGTACATGTATGTTGTCTGAAAGGTCCTCTTGACAACAGGAACTTGAAGAAGATCTCTCAGACAACTTACATGTACCACTTGGAATGTAGGAACATAAGGACTGGGTCTGAGACCCAGTAACAACAGTAAGGGTAAAAAGTCTATGGCTATGAACAGAACTGTGTGTGGTCACAGAATAAAGAAGCCTGCAGCAGGAGCAAACTTCGCCTTCATTGATAGCGAGCAAAGGAAGCTCAGTTCAAAGAAAGCCGGCATGGGCCTGTCTTAAAAGTGATCCTACCCAAGAGGTTAAGTGATCTGGCGGAACAATGTGACCCTAACAATGGAGTAGGCACCCAAAAGTCCTCCAAAGGGACAACATTAATTGGACAGCTATGGTGGCAGTCAGAGACCTCTGGCCAAGGATCACTGAGGAGCCAGCAATAACCCACCTGAGAGAAAGAATCAACTTTGAGCATCTGCCTTCCCAGGGTCACCAATGCCATGTTGCAACTTCTCCTTTCATTTCCTCTATACCTTGATCCACCCTCCAAGGGTCAGAAACAGCAGCTAGAGGGAAGAGGAGGGGAGAAAGGAAGTGAAGAAGGGGAATAAAACAGCAATGCCCATGACCAACTAAAGTTTACATGGAAAGTTCTAAATTGAATAAAGTTTGGTTACAGTGCACTGGACTATGTAATAATGACGCTGGATCATTTTAAATGCCCAAGTGAAGGAACTATTTGTTTATTACCCAAGAACAATGAGAAAAGCTAGAGAAATTTCCCAATATTTCATCTGGGGAGGGGAGGGAAGGAATACAGAAATCAAATTTTCAGAGCAGTGAAAAAACAAAGGCAGAACTTTGGTTTCTCCTTATAACCAAATGATATTGATGCAAAATCAGTCAATAAACCAAATACGACTGTAGTTTTGGAAGATTTTCTGAATGCACTAAGTATTTTAAAGCACTTACCTGGCCAGGTACGGTGGCTCATGCCTGTAATCCCAATACTTTGGGGAACCGAGGCTGTAAGATAGCTTGAGGCCTAGAGGTCAAGACCAGCCTGGGAAACATAGCAAGACCCTGCATCTTAAAAAAAAAAAAAGAAAGAAAAGAAAGAAAGAAAGAAAGAAGAAAACCTAACCAATTACTACTTAAATGAAAGAAGAAGATAAGTTATAGAGCCTTTTTAAATGAAAACTACAATAAAAACTTAGAGACATTTTTGGAATTAAATATAAATATTCCACAAGGAATTGGGTGCCAAACTTGTCCTCCTCAATCCCAATCCATAAATCTTCCCAGAAAGATAATAGAAAAGATAAGCTGCCTTATGAAAGTTAGAGCATTATTTCCCTAAATATTAATATAGCAAAGAGTTAAAAATTATTTTGATAATTTACATAATAATTTTCAACTACAGAACACCAAACAACTGCTTTCTTCTAAATTAACAAACTTATTTTTTATTTGGAACTGTAAAAAAATGCACAGCCACTAAATTCTTGTTAAAAGATATTTCAGCTTTTACCTACTCAATTACATGAATGTAAAAGTAATTGTAGAGTAGAGGGTTATTTGGGGGGATGAGCTGGGAGTGAGTGTAAAAACTCTCAAGTTCTGTGAAACAGCCTTATGTCTGTTCCAATTCACTACTAGAAATTATATGTGCAACAATGACTAAGCTCAGAAAAGTCAGTGAGGTTACTAGGCAAGGAGGCCACACACTCTCTTCCCAGGAGGGGTAGGTTACCAGGCTGCAGCCTCTACTCAGACCATATTGTCTAAAGAAGGAAGCAGTTTTGTTTCAACAATCATGCAGCAAAAGAAGCAAAAAGGAGAACAGAGGAAAAATGATACAACACTGTTAGGTCCCTTTCAATCTGCAAATACCGTGCTTTGTGAAAGACACACAGACTGAAATGCCCACAGGGACTGGGAAAACTGAAGGAAAGAAAAAGGAAAGCAGGCAGTTACGAGAAAAGACCATAGCACAAACACTACGTTAAATAGCTTTTGGCACTCTGTCAGTGACGGGAGCAACAGGGAGCGAGGAGGAGTGCGGTGAACTGGAGAGGATGCCGCAGTCGGTGCTCGCTGACTGCGCCACGTGACAAAGTGAATCCAGTAGCTACGGTCATCCAAGTTTTGCAACACCCTGGTTTTTTAAATGTTACTAATTAATTTTAAAAGTTGAAAACACTGTGTTACCAAATCAAACCTGGGTGCTCTATAAGCTGCGGTATGTGACCAAGTATTTTTCATCCGATATTAATAATAGTAATAACAATTCAATATTGTTCAGATTCTTTTATGGTGCTTACTAGTGCCTGGAAATAAATTCTTCACGTGTATTAACTCTTTTAATTCAGACAAACACATAACATCATATTAACGAAGAGTCCAGTGTAAATTTCATGGCCAAGTAAATCGATTTCAGTTGTATATCTGAGGGCCAGAAAAAGGACCACTGGAGCAGGGGGGTGGTCTGCTGTCCCAGTGGACCCAAACCAGGACCCCATTTCATACTTGGCCCCCATGTGACCACATGCTAACCAGGAGACAAGGCAATGCTTTGGGTCTCTGCACCTCAATGTCCCCTTTCTCTAGTAAATGGCCATAAGCTTCTTCAGGGAAGAAAAGGGGAGTCATTATTGTGTTCATTTGCTCAGATATTGGAGAGTCCTCCCTCCTGGAGACTTTGCTTCTTCAGTCAGTGAGTACCAGGTTGAAAAACTGGCTTAGGTTCAGAAACATTTTGTTGGGGTGACTGCCCTCAGCCTCCTGACCATTCATCCCTCAGTTCTTTTGATTTTATGGATTGAGCAGTACTTTTGCTGGCTGCCCATCTATTTTGCCCTTAGGGATACTGTATTCTACTAACAATCCCATAACATTCTAGTCAAAGACCCCTCTGACTGCCTTTATGACGTTGCCCCTGATCGTGATCATCATGTCCGCTGTATGGTCTTATCACCCCCATTGCTATCAGGGATGGCATCTCCTACCATCAGCCCTAACCTACAGGGCACAGCCACCTGAACTTCTTAGGGCTGCTGGTGCCCCTCTTAATGGCATAACCCTTGTTGCTTGGCAAATGGTGCTTCACTTCCTCCCAGGCCTTCTGAGGATCCAGGACCTCTAGTGGTTTTCTGGCCTTACACAGTATACTCACTCCAACATGTCAATTTCCTTGAGCTTTGAAACCTCTCCTCATACCATCTATCATGGCAATTCTGGCAGGTAAACACATGTCTGCTCAGTGATACGTTACCTTTTCTTTTTTTTTTTTTTTTGAGACGGAGTCTTGCTCTGTTGCCAGGCTGGAGTGCAGTGGCGCAATCTCGGCTCACTGCAACTCCACCTCCTGGGTTCAAGTGATTCTTCTGCCTCAGCCTCCCGAGTAGCTGGGACCACAGGCGTGTGCCACCACGCCCAGCTAATTTTTGTATTTTTAGTAGGGATGGGTTTTCACCATGGCCAGGATGGTCTCGATCTCTTGACCTTGTGATCTGCCCGCCTCAGCCTCCCGAAGTGCTGGGATTACAGGCGTGAGCCACCGCGCCCGGCCGGTATGTTACTTTTTCTAAAAGTCATCTTAGTGGTGTGTTTATACCATTCCCAAGGTCCTTGCCAAGGTGTTTAATTCTATATCCTGGGTAAATTCTCCCTTATTTAACCTTACATTTCACCACTGTTGATGAAGAATTCACAGAGTCCAGACCTGTGCACCTCATCTGGCCCCTGCCCGTTTGCCAGCTCTTTGGAGTCTAGTCCCTTTCCTCTCATGTCAGGTTCAACATGTCCTCAGCTGGGTTATACTGTGAAGGAATCCTAGCTATTGGCCCAGGATGGAGCAAGGAAATGTGATAGCCCTTAACTGGGAAGACTATGCCCCTTGTTCAGGCTCAGTAGGTTCAGGGAATAGCTTCCTTCCTTCCTTCCATTTTTTCTTTCATTCTTTCTTTTGTTCTTTCTTTCTTTTTTTTTTTTACAGACTTTTGCCCTGTCACCTAGGCTGGAATGTAGAAGTACAATCATAGCTCACTGTAGCCTCAACCTCATGGGCTTAAGTGATCTTCCCACTTCAGCCTCCCATTAGCTGGGACCATAGGTGCATACCACCATGCTTGCCTAATGTTGTCTATTTTTTGAAGGGATGAGGTCCCATTATGTTGTCCAGGCTGGTCTCGAACTCCTGGGTTCAAGTGATTCCCCCATGTTGGCCTCCCAAAGTTCTGGGATTACAGGCATGAACCACCACACCCAGCAGTCTGTGAATTAGTGGTTCTCATGCACATTAAGCCAGATGTCCCATCCATGTGCCAGAGTCACTCCCCTGCTCCCACCCAGTCAGGGCCCTGACCTTGGCATAAGGAATCTGCTGTGCTCAAGAGCTTAACCTTTTGAGCTCTGCTACTATAGGGAGGAAGTCCTGCATCTGAACCTCATCTTTCTCTGTCCTCACTCCACAAGGTGAGAGCCTCTCTATGCTAACAGACTCTTTCCGGCTTTCACATTTAGCTTTTAGTCAATTTTAGCTTTTTGTCAAACTTTTGTTTTTTTGCTGTAATTTTTTTCAGAGCGTTAATCATGCTTACGAATAGCAAACCAATTCCATCAGCCTCTAGTTACTTTTCCCCACACCTTTCTAAAGCTCCACACCAGGTAATACTTTCACTTCCATGGGTCACCAGTAAGAACATCATCCCAGTTTACCACTGGCATAGGTGTTAACCAGTGTATTGCTACTTTGTACCAGAGATTGCCTGTCCATCACCTACCCCAGTGATAGGATTTGAATTGCCAGTCAAGAGCTCCATATTCCATCCCAGCATCTGCCTTCTTAACCATTCCTGATGCCAGTTGTCACTGGTTGAGTTCCCCAGGAGGGAACTAGAAATTAGAAGTCAAGAAATGTATTATGAAGCCTCTAAGGATCTCCACCTGCAGAAGAGAAGAGGCAAAAGCAAGATTAGGCAGAGGGAGAATCAAGCTGTGATGCAGTCTCAACCAACATTCTAGCTGACTCTACAGGGATCTCTGAAGCTGGGATGACCTCTGTAGCTGTGTTGTCCTGAGCTGGGGTGAGAGATTGGATTTTCTACCCCAACACTTCAGTTATTGGATGCAGGCATCTTGGAAAAGGGGCGTGACCTTGGGTGAGGCAGCTGTCTTCAGCCAACACAATCCCCATAGAGAGCTAACAGCTGAGGGCTCTGTGCTGGCAGTGCTCCCAGCAGCTGGGAGAGTATGTTCTTCATCCCTGAAAGGGGTTCTGGGTGGTGCATCCCAGTGTCCACCACACCCGGTATTCAAGGCTCTCTTAGCCAGATATTCCTGGCTTGGTGAATCACTCTTTGCAAAGGTGGATATTAACATTAAACATTTGCAGATAACAGCTAAATAACACTATGGTTCTGAATTTTACTTCCCAGGTAATTAACGTTAACTTTACAGCCTCATCTCTCAGGACTCTCTGTCATTCTTGGTGTTCCCTATTTACACCAGTGTTCTCTAAACCCACAACTCAGGGACAGGACTCTGTGCCTTTGGGATCACTGGGTCCTAAGGCTTAAATTACCTTTCCTTTTTGTCCATCTGGCTAACTCTTGGTTACCTTTTAATGTCTGCCTGCCTCAAACGTCAACTCCACTGTTCATCACTGTTCATCTAGTACCCGATTACAGCTATTTGCAACTTTCCTTTTGTTCCTACAAGCATCTGGTAGTATAGCACTTAGCAGGGCATGTTCTTAACACTATGAGCTAAACTTCACAGCTAGACTGTACCTTGATTGAAATCTTATTTCTGACATTTAGTAGTCGTGGAACCTCGAGTAAGTTATTTACCTTATCCCAGCCTCAGTTTTCTTAACTGTAAAAGAGGGATCTATCTCATTAGTGATATTGTGAGGATGAAATGAGTTAAAATGTGAAAATCACTTCAAACTGTGCAAGGCACATAATGTATGCTACACATCTTTGCCATTGCCTCACTGTAACTGTTATACCTTGGAACTCATTAGTTGGCCGGTCAGGAGCAAAGACAATTTCTTATTTGGCCTTAAACAGCCAACTGTTAGCACAGTGACTGGCACACAGCAGATAATAAACACTCACTGAGTAAAGTCTATATTTATTTAAGATCTAGAAATCTGTATCTAGCACCAGGATAGTAAGCTAATAATATGATACATTGTAGCCTTGAAGAAATACGTATGTTTTTGTTTGTGATGGCAGTGTCAAACCAGTGTTTCCCAAAGTGTTTGCAACGGAACACTGGTTCTGCAAAATTATCCACAAAAATGAGTTCAGTGGTCAAATGCGCTTGGGGAATGGTATGTATACTACTGGATTCACATTAGCATACAAAGTTCTTGAGATATGTGGTGGTTTTAATATACACTCACAAATTCTTTGACTTCTTTTTCCAAGAATTGGAATTTATTCCCCTTCCCGTTACATATAGGCTAAACTTAGTGAATAGATTCTAGTGAATAGATTGTGATAGCAATGACAGTGTGGAACTCCCAAGACTAGGTTATACAAGGCATGGCCATTGTGGAAGACAGTGTGACAATTCCTCAAGCACCTAGAAATAGAAATTCCATTTGACCCAGCAATCCCACTACTGGGTATATATCCAAAGGGTTATAAATCGTTCTACTATAAGGACACATGCACACAAATGTTCAGTGCAGCACAGTTTACAATAGCAAAGACCTGGAACCAACCCAAATGCCCATCGATGATAGACTGGACAGGGAAAATGTGGCACATATACACCATGGAATATTATGCAGGCATCAAAAATAATGAGTTTGTGTCCTTTGTAGGAACATGGATAAACCTGGAAACCATCATTCTCAGCAAACTGACACAAGAACAGAAAATCAAACACCGCATATTCTCACCCATAGGCGGGTGTTGAACAATGAGAACACATGGACACAGGGAGGGGAGTATCACACACTGGGTTCTGTCGGGGGGAAAAAGGGGAGGGACAGCGAGGGGTAGGGAGTTGGGGAGAGATAGCAGGGGGAGAAATGCTAGATATAGGTGATGGGGAGGAAGGCAGCAAATCACACTGCCATGTGTGTACCTATGCAACAATCTTGCATGTTCTTCACATGTACCCCAAAACCTAAAATGCAATAAAAATATATATATTAATTAAAAAAAAAAAAGCATGGCAGCCCCCTCCTTGCTCTCTCTTGGTCCCTCACTCTGGAAGAAGCCAATTGCTATGTCTTAAAGAGAAGCCCACATGGCAAAGAATGAATGCCTCTGCCAACAGCCACAGGAGTGCACTATTCTGGAAGTGGATCGTCCATACTCACTGTAAAGTAAAGGAAATATGGCCTGAGAGGGACTCCTTACGTCTATGTTTGAGTCCTTGTGAATGAACCATAACCTAACTTAATAGGTAGACAAGATTGAAAACCTAACTTAGGAGTATGTGACTGTAACAATAGCTGAGTCTTGGCCAATCCCAGCAGCAATACTTCAACCTTCATACACCACTGAGTGTTCCAACTGTGTTCAAATAAGGCAAACGCCGAGCTGTAACCAATCCAGCTCTTTCTGTACCTCACTTCCTATTTTTGTACGTTATTTGAGTTTTTTTTGTCTATAATTTTGTTCTGACCATGAGGCAGCCTTGGAGTTTTCCCTGAATCTGCTGTGATTCTGGGGGCTGCCCAAATCTCAAATTGTTTATTACTCAACTAAATTTAATTCAACTGAAGTTTTTCTTTTAACACCATTTAAGCCCTCAGATGACTGTGGTATTGGAAGGCACCTTGACTGCAACCTCATGTGAGTCCTTCAGCCAGACCCATCCAGTTAAGCTGCTAAATTTGGGGGGAATTTATTATGTAGCAATAGATAACAAATGTATAATGAAACATGTTTAACTTTATACAACTCAATGTTTGATCCAGGACACTGATCCCACATCATACCTATTAATATTGTGGCCCATTCTTTTGTAGAATGTTGAAAATCACTGTATAATTAAATTTTATCAAGTTTCTGTGAAGCTCTGTTATAAATATTTTTAGAAATAACTGTTTTAAAAGTAATTCTACAATTGATATCTTAAAATACAAAAACACTGTCCTACTATAACCTCTATGCTTTCTACAGATCATATTTGACATCTTTGTTCTACTTAAATACCAGCTTCTCCTTTAAGAATAGTTAATTTTACTTTTGTTAGCCAGAGATTCATGTGTGGTTTTAAAATACGTAGCAGGTTTTATTATTTAGATGAATTTTAATGTGCCTTATTTAAATTAATTTCTATCACATTCAAATTAAGCATTAAATATTTTATCTGAAATGAAAGAATTTGAGAATTTCCTAAAAGTGATTCTTTTCCCTCAAAAGAAAAAACTTTCCAGCTTAATGTAATTACTACATCAGCTCTTTAGAAACTCACTTAAAAATACATTTATATTTCCAAATAAATAATAAAATCAGTGATGCAGGCTTTGTTTTGTTATATTCAGATCTATGCCTCATACATATTCAAAGCACATTGCTGTTAATCAGTATTTTCCTTGGGTGGTTTATCAGAATTTGAGCTTATACCATAACAAGCTAGCTTTCAAGTTCAATGCAGTTGGTATTGCATTTGCTTAATTATAGCATTTTAGACATTTCAATTTCCTCTACTTAGTCTGCATGCAGAGAAGTCCTTTGAAGCTCAAATACTTCGCCACCTCCTTACTTAAGGAAGTTTGGAGAGTGCACAAATTTTTCATCAGTTAAGGGAAAGCAGACTTTAAATTTCTTTTTTTCTTTTTTTTTTTTTTTTAACCATTTCGTGGGTTAAAGGAAGAGCTGGACAGAGAAGCAGGATGGGAGGAACTGGGCATCTTTCTCTGTGCCAGAGCCACAGCTTCTCAATCCATCTTCATCATTTTCTTTGAAGTGAATATTAGACCACCAGACACACCGATTTTCAAATGTAAGAATGAAACACATTCCATAGCCAAATGTAAAGAAATTTTAGTTTCATGGCTGTTTTACATTAACCTAATCTGTGATCTTCCCAAACAGTTTGAATAATTAAGAAGACCTAAGTGACAGATGAAGCCTATGATTTGCTTATAGTTGGTTAACTTTATTGAGTTGCTCTTCTTCAGTTTCACAGCCAAAATAAGGAAAATTGGTGTAATAAAATATGCATTTCTCTTACTTATGGCTCTGGGCTTTAGAATTGCATGGATTCTAAAATAACACTAATAGATAGAAATTAGTTAAGCATGGTGTTAGATGGGAAGTATTTCATGCTCCATTTTATGGAAAGGAAACTGAGTTTCCAAGGAGTAATTTGTATCAGAAATTATAACTAATGATTATTATTGAAAATAGATTTGTCTTGATATCAAAAATCACAAATAACCAGAGAAACTTTATTTTAACCCTGTTACCATTATGTTTGCCCATTTAAACTAAAAAGTTCTGCCTATAGGCTATCCTTTAATTGATAGAAGTACTATATATAACAACAGATTTCAGTATGAAGACAAAAGGTGTCATTTGCTTAAAAGATTGTATCTGCTTTCCTGTCATACCTTGAAGTATATCAGGTATATCAATTCTACAATCAACTATGATAATTAGAGGGACAATAAATGCCCCAGAGGGAGCATTTTCCAGTGATTGTATCATAGATACATAATAATATCTTTATAAGCTAAGCAGGAAAACATTCTCAGAAGCATATTGTTCAGGTCAGTGATTTTAAAAGAATTCCATAGGATGAATAGTCCCTCTGTCAGAATAAAAGTTGTGGCACAAATTCCATTATAATTCTCTTTTCTCAGTCACTTGGAACTTTCTCAAAAAGTTTCTTTCCAAGTGAAACTGTCCCTGGTGACTGCCTCCCAAATCTGACTTTTTCTTTTTTTTTGTAAAAGGAAAATTTGTTTCTTCATCCAAGAAGGAAATATTCAGTCACTTTTTTTTCCAAAGGCCTTTAGGTACAAATACCTCAAAATGCAAATTTTTAAATACTTAAAATTTTATGTAAAATTAGGTAGCATTTAATTATTGTTCTTTTTGTTATATCATATGATAAATTAGGAAAATCATCTAGAATTTTCCAGAGTTCAGTAAGCTGCTTATCATATTAAAAAACTGGAATAAAAGTAAGACTGGTTTTATAGAGCTGTAGTTGGATTGAACTTGACTAAACACTTGATTAAGGTTTAATTCACAGTGATTTATCCACATAGCCAGTCATGGAGTCAAGATAAAATATCACAGCCCTTTCTGTTTAAATGGCATTAAGGCCTGTAGCAAAGCTGACAAAGTTGTCTTGTTGGGATTCGTCTCTATGCCTTTAGTGATTTGCCTTTGTTAAAGGAGATCTTCCTTAAGTTAAACTTAGCAGTTCCATAGGATCTACAGATGCCAAGGTCTTCTTCAGCCTTAAGATTGAACAACTGAATATCTCCACCTGACCTTCCTAACTTGAGAATACAGAATGGTTGACCTTCTGCATGTGAATTTATTTTCATGTGGTTCACACAAGTACGGTTCCAGAAAACGTCATGAGGTAGGCACACAATAGACTTAACTATTTCAGGGAGAATTTCACCTGCAAAATCTGTTGAACTACATATTGTCAGATACTATTCAGAACAAAGAAAATTCATTTGGTACCATGTAAAATATAAGAAATGTTAACCAGCAAATCAATTCAAAACTCAGCAATGTTCTGATCATCTGAGCATATATTTATGCCTACCACTCTAAAACTAAGTTGTTCTGGACACTGTTGAGACACTTTATAAGCAATAAAGATCAAAAGTGATAGTAAATTATATATTGTTTTGGAGAAATTGATTTGATCGCAAGTCACAAAAAATAAAAAGCAGATTAAATAAGCTGATCATGTCTGTCTTAAGTTTAAGAAGTCTGAAGGCAGTTGATCCTGGCTGGAATGGTTTTCCCACATGGCAAAAGTTCACCTCTTTCTAGGTGGTTGTCTTGCTGTGTGAAGCCTGCTTTTCAAGATCACTTCATGTTGGAAGATGGCTGCTAAGGGTCCAGACATCACATCTCCATTTCAATCTATGTGAAGAACATGCTTAAAAAAGGCATGCATTGTATTATGATTTCTATTTACATTCCATTTGCTAAAATTACTCAGACAGCCTCACCTGGCTGTAAGGAAAGCTAAGAAATGTCGTCTTTATTATTATTATTTTGAGGGAGTCTTGCTCTGTAGCCCAGGCTGGGATGCAGTGGTGTGATCTTGGCTCACTACAACCCCTGCCTCCTGGGTTCAAGGGATTCTCCTGCTTCAGCCTCCCAAGTGCTGGGATTACAGTCAGCTGCCACCACACCTTGCTAATTTTTTTTATTTTTTGTTTTTTAATTTTCAGTAGAGATAGGGTTTTGCCATGTTGGCCAACCTGGTCTTAACCTTCTGACCTCAAGTAATCCACCTGCCTCTGCCTCCCAAAGTGCTGGGAGGACAGGTATGAGCCACCACAACTAGCCAGAAATGTCTTTATTCTTGAAGGCCATATGTCCAGCTAAAACTCAGGTGTTTACTTTTTTGAGGAAGACAGGAAGAATGGATATTTGAGGCAAAACTAAATTTCAGCCCCACATGTGATTAATGAATACAATAAAATTGTATAAAGTTACAGCAATTACAAAATAGGAGGAGCAGGAAAAAACCTGGTAAAGACTGAGCTTTTGAATCAGATTAAATGAGAACATAAAAATCAATTATTGTGGAACATTTCCTTTTGTGCACTACTGTCACAAGATATTCTCAAGGTCTTTAAGGTTAAACATCTTAGAAGTTAAGATCTAGCTTAAAAGCTATATCTGCATATTCTAAACCAAAGTTGATACTTGGCAATTAATGAGTACATTCAGATTGTGTAGTCAGCAGTCTAAAGGTTGAAAAAAATTCCATGTTGAATAAAGAATTGCCCTTGCCACTGTATGATATGTTTATGCTTAAACATTTATGATCTACTAGAAAGATCTTATTCCTAAGAAAATATGCGTAATGTCATCCTTGCTATTTAGTACTTGGTTGTAGTGCACATTGCTCAAATATTTTAACAACCTAAAGTTCTCATTTTTTTCCATACATTTTTTTTCTGTTTAAACAAGAGAGAAAATTATTTTGTTCATTTAGATATAAAAATAGAAAATAGAGGCCAGGCGTGGTGGCTCATGCCTGTGATCCCAACACTGGGAGGCCAAGGCAGGTGGACCACTTGAGGGCAGGGGTTCCAGATGAGCCTGACCAACATGACAAAACCTGTCTCTACTAAAAATTCAAAATTAGCTGGGTGTGGTGGCAGGTGCCTGTAATCCCAGCTACTTGGGAGGCTGAGGCAGGAGAATCACTTGAAGCCAGGAGGCAGAGGTTGCAGTGAGCCAAGATTGTATCATTGCACTGCAGCCTGGGCAACAAAAGCTTAACTCCATCTCAAAAACAAACAAAGAAACAAACAAACAAATGAAAAAAGAATATTTAAAAATGTAAGTGATACAACAATACTAATGAAATACATAATGAGTAAAAGATACCTGCTTCAAAGAGTTATCATGAGGATTAATGAATTTATGTATGCATACTTAGTTTTAAACTATTACTTTAATTTTTAAAATATTCATAAAATCTTATATACAGTTATACATAAAAACATTTTAATATGCTTTCTTGGCAAAGTAAATAGATAGATGTTAGAGATTTGTGATTTTGCTAAGTAAAATCTATAATTCACAGAACCAATAAAATATCAAGTCTAAATCAATTTTCCTTTTTCTTGTGAAATTCATTTAATTTTGTTGTTATTGTTGTTTTTTATTTGAGACAGAGTCTCACTCTGTCGCCCAGACTGAAGTGCAGTGGTGTGATCATGGCTCACTGTAGCCTCGACCTCCTGGGTTCAAGCCATCCTTCCACCTCAGTCTCCCAAGTAGCTAGGATTACAGGCATGCACCACCACTTCTTTTCTCGTTTTTGTAGAAACAGGGTTTCTCCATGTTGCCTAGGCTGGTCTCAATCACCGGGGCTTGAGCGATCCTCCTGCCATGGCCTCCCAAAGTGCTGGGATCACAGATGTGAGCTGCCATGCCTGGCCCACTTAATTTTTTAGAATTACAGGTTTAATATTTTTTCTTTGCTGCCAAGGATGTTCCCTTTGTGGAAGATATTTTAATAGTGCCCTGAAAGATATCCATGTCTATGTCTGTATCTATATCTATACTGTATACCTAAACAGTTTTGCCACATGCTTGGAAATTGTGTCTTGTAATAACTTATCAGTAGTCCAAGACCTACCAAAAAAGCCTTGTTCAAAACATAATGAACACATGTACAAAGATTGCTTTTTAGCTTCCAATTCCTAAGCCCAAGTCATACTGCATTTGCTATAATGGAGCAATATATTATCTTGAAAAGTACTGTGTAAGCATTTTTTTGGTAGTTGAGCTAACATAAAATTTTAAAGAATGAATATATCACAGTGAAAAACTGTAAAATGTGGAACATTGCATCATTTGTTTGCATTTCATATAAATATCAATATTGCTATTTCCAAAGAAAATATGGTAGATTATTAATTCTGATTAGAAAAATAAGTATTGTTAATGAGCCAAGCACATTAGATATTTGTCTTACAGCTTTGTTACAGTTTTGTTAAATAAAAAAACTCTGCTAAAAGAAGAACATTGTGTTACCTTTGGGCCCTATTTTGCAATTTTTCACATAGGCAGAAACCTCCTCTACTTTCCTGGGAGCATGCTTCAATTAAACATGATGAGCATATTTCAATTAAGGTTTATATTTCATATGTATTTTCCCAGGTGTTAGTGCCTAGGCCCATAAATACAACCAACAGAATCACATGGCCCTATAAGAGGGTCCCACTCTGTGCTTCTGACAGTGCACATATGTGACTCCAAATATCTGTGCAGCCAGTACTTACAACGCTAAGTTTTTCTTATTGAAATCATATCAACATGTCAAACTATCATATCTTCTTGTGAAATTATTGTCAAAACCTGAGAATTGCCTTAAGTTACCTTGACATCAGAATTATCATTACAGTAAGTATCAATTTTAACCATTTTCTGGCTAATGGTTATAGGTTGGAATATCCCGTAAGAGAAGTGCAAAGATAGAAAGTCAGTACTTGATGGTTCACAGCGTGGGAGGGACTCAGAGGTATGGGTCATCTGGAATGGCAGTGTGCAAAGAATGTTAGTGGTACGCATTGTTGCAGACACTTTTTAATATGGGCACTAAGAATTGAATTCCAGGTTAAGGTCTTATTAATATTACTTGCCCCAGGAACTTGAGGTAGTTACCCAGTGTCTCCAGCTTTCAGGCTAATAACAAGATGTGCTCACTGAATTATCTTCCTTAAGTATCAGCTTTTCAAAGGACTTCTCTGCGCATGAAATCAGCAGTTGAAATGTCAAAAAATATATAGGTAAATAAATGCAAGTTCTCACTTCAGAAAACACCAAATGCATTCCATTGAGCAAATGTATAGAAATGTCAACAAAACAGGGAAGTGTATAAAAAGAAGGAATTGTCAGCAATCATAAAATTGCACTGACTGGTCTGCTCACAGAAAACACTAACTTATTAGAGGTACTCATTCATTTTTTTCCCACCCTGAGGCAGGGGAATAGCATGATTATAATATTAGAAGCATGAAAAGTTATGGTCCATCAGTAGACTTTCTGATGGTTAAATGAAACTTACCATTTGATTTTAGTTTAGAATTAAAACAATGAGGTTGACAGGTTTCTTTTTTCAAACTGACCATTTGACTTCAGTGTATTAAAACTGCTAAACTGATTTAATGAAAACTACCCTTAACTATCCTCTGGATTCTGTCTCCTGAGAGATCAAGCCTCAGCTAATAGATCATGCTTCTTAACCCTGATATAATCTTTAGTGAAGCCATCCACGTGGTATTTTTTCCTTGCAATCATTTTTAATTTTTTAGCAAAACATTGTGGAAGCAACTAAGCAGTCTTGTTTTTCCTCTGTTGGGTTTCTGAAATGACTGGAAATGTGACAGCAATGTTTAAGGAGAGCATCCTTTACAAAACTAAAAAGAAATCATTCTAGACAAAAATATTATGAGCAAATGGAGTCTGTATTCTATCTGTTTGGTGACAAGTCTCAGATTAATCCTGGAGCTCAGTGATCCTTTCCCATTGGCTTAAATGTTGATTTCGTTTTGTAAAAGCTTTCAGATTGATTGATTGATTGATTTTTGGGATAAGGTCTTGCTCTGTCACCTAGGCTGGAATGCAGTGGTACGATTTTAGCTCACCACAGCCTCGGCCCCCTGGGCTCAGGTGATCCTCCTGCCTTAGCCTCCTGAGTAGTTGAGACTACAGGAGCATGCCACCCTTCCTGGCTAATGTTTTTTGTATTTTTTTTTTTGTAGAGATGGGGTCTCACCATGTTGCCAAGGTTGGTCTCAAACTCCTGGGCTCAAGCAATCCGCCCACCTAGACCTCCCAGAGTGCTGGGACCACAGGTGTGAGCCACCACACCTGGCCAAAGTTTTACAGATTTTGATCTCTGACTTTTCTGTTTTAAGGAAGCAGTGTGTGATGGGTTACACTGTATCCCACAAAAATGTATGTACAAGTTCTAACCCCTGATTCAGTGAATGTGACTTTATCTGGAACATAGGGTCATTGCAGACATAATTAAATTGAGGATCTCAAGTTGAGATTATCCTGGTTGCAGGATGGACACTAACAATAATGACTGTTGTCTTTATAACAGAAAGGAGAGGGAGATTTGAGACACAGACATGCTCAGAGGAAAGCCACATGAAGATGGAAGCAAAGATTGGAGTGGTAAGCCTACAAGCCAAGGATTGCCAGCTGTCACCAGAAGTAGAAAGACAGGCACAGAAGATTCTTTCTTAGAGACTCCTGAAGAAACCAGTCCTGCTGATGTCTTGACTGCAGACTTCTGGCTTTTAGAACTATAAGAGAATAGATTTCTGTTACACTCAGTTGGTAGTAATTTATGTCAGCCCTAGGAAACTGATATACAGTGTAAGTCTCCTGTGTGGCTCTAGGGACAGTTCTTTTGTCCTAGAGGCTGTCAGAATGTTACAGGTACAGCCACAGAAGCAGATGATGATGTTTGACCATCAGCTGCTTTCATCACAGAGATTAGTACTTACACAACCATTTTTTGGCCTCAGTTGGTGGAATAGTGTGGCCAGGATAAAAGTCCATGGTGTGCTTGTAAATATCAGTGTTGTGGGTAAACAGTCTGATTACTCCTACGCAAAGTGCAGATTTCCTTGACCAGAAATGCCCACACCAACTACCCATAGTTACAAACATAACTTCAGACAAACCCATGTTTTCTGTGACAACGAAAGTCAGATGACAACACCTCCCATTCCCTAAAGGCAGCATTTTTTTTTTCTGAGCATAATACAAATCCTCTTTTAATTTTCCCAAACTTGCATAATACGAAATTACCTACTGCTCCCCCAAAAGAAGAATAAAGGAAGAAAGGAAGGAAAGAGGGAGAGAAAAGGGGCAGGAAGGAAGGGAGGAAAGGAAAGAAAGATGAGGTGATGAGGAAAGACAGGAAAGCAGAGAGAGAGAGAGGAAGGGAGGAAGGAAAAGCCCTATTCACATCTGGAATGTGGAACTTACCACATTAGCATTAAAATCAAACTGCTTACTGGGCAATGCTCATAGAATGTTTGAATGTATTGTTCAATCAAATCTTGTCTATCCTCTTCATTGACCACAGAAAGGTAAATGCATCGGCACAGTTGACCAGTGCAAGATGGAAGGGCTTGGAGGAGAGCTGGGATGAGGGAGGCCAGTAGCCACCTCTTAAGGGCAGCTAAAGTCCTCACACGCTCAGACCCCTCTGCATAACAAGGCAGGTGGGCCCCTTCTGTCTGCACATCAGCCTGAGATTTTGTGCCATCACAGCCCATTTCAGCATGCTGCTGAAATTCATGCTGTCTCCATTTCTCCTCGGATAGGATAAGTAATCCAGCACCAGCAACAACACTGAAGCTTGTGGCTAATCAGAAATTGTTTGTGTGCTAACATATTTTTCTTTTATTTGGGAGTTAGGTCTTTAGTGAACCAGAACTTCCTCTGCCTTTTTCCTTTCCTCCCTCCATCCCCCTCTTCCTTCTTAATTTCACAAAGTGGAGGGGAAGTCACAGGACAGCATATCTGGCTTTATGCCACTCTGTCCTGCAATTGAACGGTCAGCAGATGAGAAGAATGATGGCATTTAAGAACAAACAAAAGGAAAATATAAATCCTTTGGGCAGCAGATATGTGTAATTTACTCTAGTTTTCTGTTTCAACTTTTAAAAGAATGCAAGAACTTAGACAATAGAGAGTCAGAAATAGGCCAGTTATAGCACTCAATCTCCTTCAATTAGGGTCATCACAAATACACTATTTGTAAACATATGGTACAGCTTCATGGAATTAAAAGAATAGTGGATCCAATTTGCCATCTCCATCCACGGTGTCCCAGGAGTGGTGAAAACCTGCTCCTTGTGGAATCATGTTAAGGATTCTCAGCAAATGTTTCAGACTGTCTGGATTCCACAAAATGACTATATTTTCAGCAATGGACTTGGGCTCCAGGTCTCATCTCTTTATTTTCCATCAACCTCAATATTTATGGAAAAGTGTCATTTAATGGCACACCAATGTTGGTGAAAGCTGCATATGTCTAAGGAAAATGAAATATTTGGCACAACGTCAACTACAACATCCCTAGTTTGTATCCATTTGCATTCTATTCTGTACAGTTCTGACAGATCAACATTCCTAAAGGCCAGATTTAATCCTTTGAGTCCCTACAAGCAACCTTGGGCTTCTGCCGACCATGAAATGCTTAGACTGGCCTCATGGCCCTCCATGGTCTGGCCTATTCTAGCTGTCTGCTCTTACCTTTTGCTGCTCCCTTTCATACACCCTTCCAGATGGAATAATTTAAGTCGCACATATGTATCAGGCTTTCCTTCTTCCCCTTTGATTAACCATTTGCTTGCCTGGCTATATTTCTTCTTCTCTCACCCTGCCTCATATGTCATCTCTTTACATTATTTTGAGTGTTATTTGTGTGCTGGGTCTTGCTCCTACTCAACCATAAGCTCTTAGGTGAAGGGATTTACTCACTTTCATCTCCTCTCTCTCTTTATTAGCACCTAGCACAGTGTTCTCTGTGTCTAGGAGATACTTCATAGTTATTTGTTGACTGCAAATATGAACAAATACATGATAAGTAGATTAAAAGCTGAAAGATGAACATTAAATAATTTAAATCATGGCTTGGAAAGACATAAATGGGGAAAATAAATCGAAATCACATGTTACTCATAATTCATGAGTAAAATACTATACTTTGAATCATTTTATATCTTTATGCTTTGTTAGAATTATTGAGCTGGAGTGCTCCCACTTAAAATGTCTGTGTACAGGTCAGACTTGGTGGCTTACACCAGTAATCCCAGCAGATTGAGAGGCTAAGACGAGAGGATTACTTTGAGGCCAGGAGTTTGAGAGCAGCCTAGACAACATAGAGACTCTGTCTCTATGAAAAAGTTTTTTTAATTAGTTGGGTGTGCTACTTGGGAGCTATGTGTGCTACTCCCAGCTATTCAGAAGGCTGAAGCAGGAGGATCACTTGAGCCCAGGAGTTTGAGGCTGCAGTGAGCTATGATCATGCCACTCACTGCAATCCAATCTGGGTGACAGAGTTAGACCATGTCTCTAAAAAATATAAAATAAAATTCTGTGTATATTATACGTTGCAACAGAAGTCAGGTTGGTAAGGTATGACGTCATGCCAGTAGTAATGTTATTTTTATGCTATTTCCTGTAAATGAATTTGGAGAAATGCACATTTTAAGACTGTATTACAAAAGAAATTCTATCTTGAGGTCCTGTTGCTGAGCCACTAAAAACTCAGTTGTTCATACTGTGAAGTCATCCAAACACCTCAAGGAATTTTTTCCTTGTACTACATGATTGCTCCTCTGAACACAAGAGGAAAATTTATATGTTACAAATATTTGATGGGCATTTTTATCCAAAAAGGAAAATACTAAAAAAGTGTGAAATAGTACAGAATCCTTGTTAAAAAATCAAAAGGAATAGCAATCTGCTTTTCTATGAGATGCATATTCAATGAATATCAGAGGAGCTGTATGCTTCACAGAAAGGGTGGAAAGATGTGATTTCAACTTTGATAATGATTTCCTTACAAAGGCTTTGGAGTACGACTCTAAGCATCAAAAAGGAAGAGACAGATATCAGATTGAATACAAGACAAAAAAAAGATCTAGACCATTTAAAAAAGAAACAAACAAAACAAAAAAAACCAACAACACAAAAGCATTATCATCTTCTTCCAGAGTTTCTGTCCCTGATCCTAAACGCTGCATCCTCACACCACTTCAAGATTCAAGAGTAGAGAAGATGAGAAAAATGAAGTGATGTGGGAGGACAGGAAAACGGGAAGAAAATGAGATGAGGGAAATGGATGGGGGGTGTTCAGGAGTGGTTAGAATCACAAAGAAGTGGGGAAGGGAATAAAATCTGCTATAAGCACCAGAGACAAACACAATGAATTGAAGATGTTTGTGTCACATATGATGTTCGACACCTGCTACTCCTGCTACTACAATCTAGTGAATGCCATGTGCCAGGTATGGTTCTACGCATTTTACCTATAGTAAATCACTGAACCTCATGACAAACCTGCTGAGTGAAAGCCTGACCCAGTGTCAAACAAAACTAAAAAGGAAATGGGTTGGGTTCTAGAACACAGCTGTCCTTCAGGCTGGGATTTATTCAAGACTTAAACAGTGTATCCTTTTTCCATATTTTTTCCTCAACTGGCGCTATATTTACTCCAGACTCCAGCAGCCTCCCCTCTTCTAGTCCCAAAATGGTTGCCTACAGCTATGAGCTAGATACACATTTCCTGTTCAATGAAAATAGAAATTTCTATTGTACTTAGAAAAAATGTGCAAAATTTTCAACATTGTCCAGAAGAAAAAAACAAACTTGCCTATCTCTTCAACATCCTCTCAAGCCCATTGTCCCACTTGTACTCTACACTTCCATCACGTGGGCCTCTTTAAGGTCTTGGATCCATCAGGCTCTTTAGTGGGTGTGGAGGTGGGTAGAAATAAAAGTTAAATAAAAGTCCTGGAATTTGTTGCCCAGGTTGGGCACATTTGCTCTTGTTATCAATTCCATGAACCAATTCTACTTTGAGGAATGTGAGAATCGCTGGTGGTTTTAAGCCAAGTATAGATCACCCCTGAAGCCGAATAGGACCATTTCCATCCAAATTAGATTGATGAAAAATTCAAAGACAAATTCAATGTAGTAGCAGGAGTAGCAGGTGTAGAACATCATACATGACACAAACATCTTTAATTCGTCATGTTTGTCTTTGGGGCTTATAGCAAGTTTTATTCCCTTCTCTATTTCTTTGTGATTCTAACCACTCCTGAGCATCTCCCTCTATCTCCCTCATCCTGCCTTCTTCCCATTTTCTTGTCCTCTCCCCCATCACTTGGAAAGGGGGCAAGAAGGCCAGGTGCGGCGGCTCACGCCTGTAATCCCAGCACTTTGGGAGGCCAAGGCAGGTGGATCATGAGGTCAAGAGATCAAGACCATCCTGGCCAACATGGTGAAACCCCATCTCTACTAAAAAATACAAAAATTAGCTGGGTGTGGTGGCGTGTGCCTGTAGTCCCAGCTACTCGGGAGGCTGAGTCAGGAGAATTGCTTGAACACGGGAGGCGGAGGTTGTGGTGAGCAGAGATCGTGCCACTGCACTCCAGCCTGGCACCTGGCAACGGAGCAAGACTCTGTTTCAAAAAAAAAAAAAAAAAAAGAAAGGGGGCAAGAAGAAAATCCTCATATTGATAGACTGGTAAAAACATAAAAGTAACTGGCTAAAAGTTAAAAAAAAAAAAGCAAATAAGAATGTAAAATATTTTTGCAATACTGTTAAAAATACACCTATATTTTCATATATTATATACATACGTGCATGTATCTATACTAAATTGCAGGCAAAAGAAATCAATATATGCGAGTTTAGACAGAAAGGGAGATTTTTTTTTTTTTTTTAAAAGGGGATTTTGACTAGTACAGAATGTACTGAAAGTTGAGTGTCTTAGGTAGATTGTCAAGAAACAGACCCTGGAGAATTTATGATTTAATGATTTATTAAGTGATGCCAGGAGAAGCCAATGAGAGAGTGGGGAAGTAAGGCAGGGAATGGGAGAAAGCTCATATCCATTAAGGGTGCTATCCTATGCAAAGGTAGTTTCAGCCTGATCTCACAGGGGAACTTTGTAGCAGAAGTTATGGCTGTCTTGCTCCAACTCAAGGCACAGAAGCTGGGCTTTCTTATTCCATATCTCTGAATCACTGGCTAAGAGCGCTCCTTCAGCCAGGAACAGAGGCTCACACCTGTAATCCCAGCACTTTGGGAGGCTGAGGTTGGTGGATCACCTGATGTTAGAAGTTCAAGACCAGCCTGGCCAATATGGTGAAACCTCATCTCTACCAAAAATAACAAAAATTAGCTGGGCATGGTGGCAAGTGCCTATAATCCCAGCTACTTGAAAGGCTGAGACAGGAGAATCACTTGAACCAGGAGGTGGAGGTTGCAGTGTGCAGTGAGCCGAGATCATGCCACTGAACTCCAGCCTGGGTAACAGAGCAAGACTTCCAAAAAAAAAAAAAAAAAGCGCTCCTTGGAAGGCAAATTCCTAGGATTTACAGCTTTTGAAATAGAAAGCACCTCAGATGCTGGGGAGAAGGAACACAGAAAATAGGAAATAATGAGACCTGGGCAAAGCACAAATGCATCACTTTGAGATAATCAGCTTTCAAGTCACACAAGCAGTAACAATGCTCCAAACCGCACCCTGCAGCTGCCCAATGCACCATCAGGGAAATCTCTGATGCTGCTGCTGGTGCCTGGTCAGTACCGCTACCCACTGCTGCATCTAATTGCTGACTGCAGTCATTGTCCCATCCTCACTCCCATGGATTCTGCCTGTCACCTGCTCTTGGAATCTTTAACTTCTAAAGTCTAGTGTTTATGGAATACTACACAGTCACAAAAAAGAATGAAATCATGTCTTTTACAGCAACATGGATGCAGCTGAAGGCCATTATCCTTAGTGAATTAGCACAGGAACAGAAAATCAAATAGTATGTTCTCACTCATAAGTGGCAGCTAAACACTGGTTACTCACGGACATAAAAATAGGAGCAATTGGCAGTGAGGAATACTGGAATGGGGAAGGACAGAAGGGAACAACAGTTAAAAAACTGTTGGTTACTATGCTCAGAACCTGGGTGACAGTATCACTCATATCCCAAACTTCAATATCATGTAATATACTCATGTAACAAAACTGCATATGTACCCCCTGAATTCAAAATAAGTTGAAATTATAAAAAACAAAAAATAAAATAAAGTTTAGGGTGCTAAGTCATGGCAGCCAGGGTGTGTTTGTAAGTCTGCTGCAAGACATGCCAGAAAAGGGAATAGCTGGCATTTTTAGCTTCCATATGGAGAGGCAAGATCCACCTCATTAAATACTGGGGGGGAATTTCCAAAACACAGGGAAAAGATGATGATGTGTAGAAAAAAAAATGGAAGAGGTATTCATTCCACATAGACTCACAAATGCATAAAGCATTTAGCATTAATAAGAAATTGCCAACAGAAATTATCTCTGGGGAGTGGAACCAGCGCTATAGTTTGAGGAGTGGGTGAGAGAAGATTCTTACTTCTCATTTTATATGTTTCAGTGGTGTTTGAGAATTTTATAAGGGACATGTGTTCCTTTTTTTTAATTTCAAATAACTAGTCTACTTTTTAAGAAGACTGTCTCTTTATTAAAACAGGCTTGAATGTTTTAATAATTATATACCCTCTGCTTTCAGGAAGGGAGGCCACTCAGATTTGGTGTTGATGGCTACCATTCATTTTTTAATTCATTTATCAAAGATTTATTGATTGTATGCAAGGCCCAAGGGAAAGAAAGATGAAAGATGGAGCCTCTATTCTCAAGGAGGAAATTAATGGCTGTGATGAGAAATGTCTTTGAATGTCTCAGGTTTTGTTTTATTTTCTTATATATTGGTGACCCTTTTACTTCAGATAATAAGTACCCTCTACTGTACAGCTTTAACTAGATTTACTTACTGTTTTTCCTATTAAATGGAATTAGGAAACATAAATTGTATATCTTCACAATGATTTCCAAGCTAAATGATGTTGGTGGTGTCTTTGAAATGAGTTACTCTGGAAGCATTTTATGCTCTTGAACTTCATTCAAGACTTCAATTTAACTTCATTTAAACATTTCATTAGAATTAGGTGACATCACCTCATGTTTTGTGTTGGATTGCAAAAGACTTATTGCTATCCAGGTGTGTTCCTTTTGCTGATAGTAATATAAGCATTCTAAAAGTTCTCATTTCTAAGCTTTGGATTTAATAGAAAACCATAGGTAACAAACATGTATAAAAATCTAGCACTGAGGCCAGGCACAGTGGATTATTCTATCTTCCTGACATCTAGCATTGATGTATGAAACATTTATAATATGGTCAAGCCAAACGTTAGCTTGAAGGAGGATGCTCTATCCCACCCCACAATCACTCTCAGTGCCCCCAAAGACACCTTAGGCAAGGAGCTTTCTGTGTGAATGCAGCAGCGGGATGAATCCAGCCCCCTTCTGATAATCAGTTTACCTCCCCTGATGCCATCTCTCTAGAAACTCTGGCGCTACCACTGCTTTAAAACTGGCTGACCTAAAAGAATGTACTATTCTTTTTTTTTTTTTTTTTAAGACAGGGTCTTGCTCTGCCACCCAGATTGAAGTACACTGACGTGATCATGACTCACTGCAGCTTTGAACTCCTGGTTCAAGCAATCATCCTACCACAGCCTCCAAAGTAGCTGGAACCGCAAGTGTGCAGTTCATGCCCAGCTAACTTTTTTAAATTAAATTTTAGTACAGAGAGAATCTCTCTATGTTGTCCAGGCTAGTCTTGAACTGCTGAGCCCGAGTGATCCTCCCACCTTGGCCTCCCAAAGTGCTGGGCTTCATGAGCCACCATGTCTGGCCTACTACTCTTAAGGTAGTTAAAACTCTTTCATTTGGAATTAATGTATTATATAAATCATGTTTTAAATCCATTTTTACATTCTGAAATAAAACATGCCAATTCAGTTGGTTAAAGCAATGTTTTCAATCTGTATTCCATGGAACCCTAGTGCTATGCAGAGGTGTCTTAGGACAGTGAGAAAGGCAGAGGTTAAGAGAGAGGCTAAGGGGTTGAAGCTTCACAGCTCTGCTTCCCTACCCAGCTCAATGACTTTCCTCTCAACTTTCTATGTATTGGGCTTCCATGTAAAGGTTTATTTGAAAAAGGTTTCTGCTGATAAAAGTAATAAATAACTTTAAATTTAGGATGTACACTCTCTTCAACTCAGAAATGTAACTTTTAGAAACCATTCTGCAGAAATATTTGCACAGATGCTCAGAGATGTATGCATCAAGAGCTCCTTTATCATTGTTTTATAATGGCAGTAAATTGGTAACAATCTAATATTCTTCAATAGGGGCATAGTTAAGCAAGCTATATACTATAAAATACTATACAGTTGATAAAAATACATGGAAAGATCTTTGGAACATGTTAAGCTTTTAAAAAGCATTTTTTTCAATGTAATGTGAAGAGTATGGTCCCATTTATGTAAAACAAAGTTGTATATCTGCCTATGTGTACATGTAAGTGCTTGTATACATGAACTGTTTCCAGTCATTACCTCTGGGGAGGATAATAAGTAGACTTATGAGGCTAGTAAAGAGGAACTTTTACATTTTACTCCAACTATTTCTCAGTTTTGGAATGTTCTACAGTGAGAATTTATTCAGGTATAACTTGTGTACATTAGTAAAGAAATTATTTTTTCTAAGTGTTTAGAAACCACTGATTGAAAGCCTGGTGCTCATGAGGCCATGAATGTCTACCTGTTCCCTACATAGGCAGATTAGTATCTAATAGAGAAAATCTCTTTGTCTGACAAAGACTGCACCCCATGTAACCCCAGGAAGCTTTTGCAACCACACATGGCATCTGTCACAATCAAGATCAAGTGAGAGGGTATGTATGACTGGTTAATTGCCTCCCCCCAGGTCACAGCGTGGGTCTTGTTGGTAGGTTTGTGGCTTCATCATTTGCTCTTCATTTAAATGGCTTCATTGAGATACACTGTGTATATCATACACTTAACCCATTTACAATATACAATTCACTGTGTTTTTAATATACTCACAGTTGGGAAACCGGTACCAAAATCAATTTAGAACATTTTTCTCACTTCAAAAAGAAATCCTTCACCCATTGATAATCACTCCTCATCCCTCCCCCCATTATCCCCGAGCCACAAATTTACTTTCTCAACAGATTTGTCTATTTTGAACATTTCATATAAATGGAATAACATAATATGTGGCCTTTTTGGTCTACTTTATATCAGTTAGCATAATGTCATCCATGTTGTAGCATGTGTCAGTACTTCATTCCTTTTTATTGCTGGGTCGTATCCCATTGTATGGAAACATCACATTGTGTTTATTCATTCATCTATTGGTGGACACTGGTGCTATTTCAGTTTTTGGGCTATTGTAAACAGTACCACTAAAAGCATTCATTCATAAGCTTTTTTGTGGATGTATGTTTCAATTTCTCTTGGTGGTATATCCAGAAGTGGAGTTGCTGGGTATGGAGATTCCACTTTTAACATTTTAAGGAACTGCCAGACTGTTTTCCAAAGTGGTGACATCATTTTACATTCCCACCAGCAATTTCTGAACCACCAGTTTCTCCATATCTTCACCAGCACTTATTTTATCTGCCTTTTTAATCATAGTCATCTTAGTTGGTGGGGAGCTGTTGTATATGTTATTGTGTTCTTGAGAATGACCACCTGTATGAATTAGGCTTCTGCCCAATACTATTGCCTATAAACAATCTCAAAATTCACTGGCTTGAACCATAAGCATATATTTCTCCTTATGGGTGTGCAAGTTGACTGCTGACTTGCAAGTGCTGGTGAAGATATGGAGATTACTATTTAATACTATACATTGTATTAAATTAGTATTTCAATACTATAAATTCCTGTCATTCAAATTTCCATGTGTCTCAAATCTCAGAAACTCTCTTAATTCCTCAAATAACTCGTTTCCCAGCTTCTCCATTTGAGGTAACAATACCCAAATTTAGAATTATTAAAAGCCCAAATGATTAAGAATTAATCCTCCCATCAAGCCTACTCCTCCTTTGTATCAAATGCTGCTAGCTGCTGTACAATAATGCTTTTCTTCTTTCTTAAAAAAAAACGTGTAATTTTTTTAGGACAGCAATATTCTTTTCCCCATCCTCCCTTGCCTGTAGCTGGGGTTGATCCCGTAGTGAAAAATCTGTTGCAGACTTCTGGAAAAGTTTGGTTTCCTTGTCATTTTCTTCGTATTGTTTTGCTTAGGTCATTGTTTTGTCTATTTTCTAAAACTAGAGGTGGAGTGGCCATATTTTAACCATAAGGTGATCATACCAAGGAAAACCAGATGCAAAGAATTGGGACATAGAATGGAAGAAGGCACGTGAACACTAGTAACACATGGAATTCTGACTCACCTGGTCTGCTCACTTCTGGAGTTTTTGTTATGTCACTATCTTCTTGATAAAGCATCAGTGCCTTTGCATCAACTATCAAGTAATTTACAGTCTTCTTAGTGTGGTAATTAAGATGTTCTAAAGTCGTCTCTAAACTGCTAATCTTTCATCTTGTGATTATTCTTTGATTTACCTCCTACCCAAGATCTATTCTTCATTCTTCTCTCCCCTGCACTGTGCCCTACCTACCTACCTAGAGGGTGATGCTGGTAGCCTAAGTTACCCAGGGCCTTTTGCTTGTTAGCTTCTTGTTGAGTTTGGCCAATGGGATGCACTGACATAAGGAAGCGAGAGTGGGAAGAGAAAAATGTCAGGGTATTTCTTCCCACTGCCCTGCTTTGGTGCCTCCCTTCTGGCAGTGGTCACTTGCTTCCTGACCTCAGCTATTACCAGGTAGCTCCTCCTCCAGGGCTCCAACTCTCACTGGGTCTTCAACATGATCTCCTTCCCTCACCCCTTAAGCCCTAGAGTGATAATGGCTCTCCACTGCTGCCAGTGTCTAGGTGCCTTAACATCTCTGTTTTGTTCTTATAACCCTGTTCAATCTCTATACGTGGTCCTTGCATTCCAGTGCCTTCACAAGAACCATCTGCAGGGAATTATTTCCAGCTGGCATCTGACTAGTACAGTAAAACCTCTCCTGGTGCATGTATTTGGGCTTGTATTTCAGCAACTTTTCTCATAATACTCCCTTTGCTTGAAATCCCTTCCCTCCCATCTCTGTGTCTAGCTGTCCCTCAAGGTCTTCTCAAACACCACTGCTTCCAAGTAGCCTTCTCTAATCCCCACAACATGGGAAATCTCTTCTTTCCTTGAACTCGCTCAGCACGTACTTGATAGTAATCATCTTTTTCTGGTTTAAATTATGGTGACTTATGTACATGCAGCTCTGGCCAGTTGGTAAACCCTTTGAAGTCTGAACCCACATTCAGGTCTGATTTGTTTTTGTTTTTCTCTTTCTCCTAGTTGCTTCTTCCCAACCTTTGCTTCTCTCTCCCAAGAGCACCTGAAACAAGGCTTGGCACCAAATGGGTACTCTATTATTCATTTGTATTACTACTTATCACTACTTACTACTTATTACTGTTTCTTATTAGTACTACAAGAGATATCAGTTACAATATACACTTTATCAAAAAATAGGAAAATGATAGAACAGACTAAAATTTTCCATTTGGTGATAATGCATTTGTTGCACTTACAATATATAATAATGATACATATAGGGGAGTTTTAAAATTTTAATATTTTCAGGTAATAAATCTGGTTTTCTGCCAACACTTTTATTAGGTATCATAGGGAAAAAAATGTACAAGCCAATATATCTGTAACTGAGGGTTATCTACCATTACGAGTTAGAATCAAAGGTATAGAATTATTTCCTAATCCAGTGTTTTTCAGCTCTGCTCTAGGAAGTTCTAGAGATTCTTTCCAAGAGTGAGAATAGCAGGAGAATAAGAACTAGTGCCAGGGTAGGAAAACATGAACTATAGTTGATGAACTGCTGGAGGCTCAGAGTAGGCAAACTCAAGAGTTAAAAAACTCCATGGGGATCCAGCCATGATGTCATCTACACTTCTGTAAGTTTTATCTACAGAATTTCTACCAGGTCCTCACAGTGAATATCTGAGAAAAATATTTTCATGCTTCTGGCAAGGGAAGGGAAAAAGAACCCATTTTGAAATTTTCAACAGCGTTCTCTCCTTAACAAGGCCTGCTGTCAGGAGAAACAACTAATTAGAGCCCAATCTGTTGGGATTTTATGAGTCTAATCTACTTGAAGGAAGAAAAATACCCAACTCCAGTATCCTATAGCTATCCTGCCCCGCCTAAGAGGCAGGAGAAAGAAATGAGAAGCACTCAGTTCAGAGGCACAGGATCACCAAAAAGTGCAGCCTGATCATAGGACTGTAGAAGACTCTCTCCCCTTCACACCTTATGATTACATTACTGAAAGCCTAGTCACTTCAGTTCCTTACACCTAGTACAATATGCCCACCTTTCAACAAAAAATGGCAAGGCACAGTAAAAGATAAAAAACACAGTCTGAATGACTGAAGAAGTATCAGAACCAGAGTCAGAAATGGAAGGAATGTTGGAATTACCAGACCAAAAATTCTTAAAAACTGTGATAAATATGTAGAAGTCTTTAATAAAAAAAGTAAAGCATATATAAGAACAGATTATAATGTAAGCAGAAAGGTGGAAATTCTAAAAAAGACTAAAAAGGAAATGCTAGAGATCAAAAATACTGTAACAGAAATAAAAAATGCTTTTGGTGAGCTCATTAGTAGACTAGACATGACTGAGGAAACAATCTCAGAACTTAAGGATATGACATTAGAAACATCCAAAACAGAAAAGCAAAGAGAAAAAAGACTCAAAAAACCAAAACAGAATATGCAAGAATTGTGGGATAACTACAAAATGTATAACATACATATAATGGGAATACCAAAACAAGAAAGAAACAGAAGTAATATTTGAAGCAATAGTAACTTGGAATTTGCCCAAAGTATTATCAGACACCAAACCACAAATCCAGGAAGCTCAGTGAACACTAAGAAGGACAAACACAAAAAACTCCACCCAAACTCAAAACAAACAAACCGAAAAAACTACACCTGGCTATAACATATTCAAACATCAGAAAATAAGAGATAAAGAAAAAGTCTTGAAAGAAGACAGAGGAAACAAACATTCTACCCGTAGAAGACCAAATATAAGAATTACATCAGAGTTGTCAGAAACCATGCAAGCAAGAAGAAAGTGGAATAAAATATTTAGAGCAGTGAAAGGAAAAAAAAATCTGTCAACCTAGAATTCTGTACTTGGTAAAATTATTCTTCCAAAGTGAAAGAGAAATAAAGACTTGCAGACAAACCAAAATTAAAAGAATGTGTGGCCAGCCACTAGAATTGCTTTACAATAAATGTTAAAGATCTCTTCAGAGAGAAAGAAAATGATATAGCTCAGAATCTCAGATCTACATAAAGAAAGGAAGAACATCAGAGAAGGAGCAAGTAAAAGTAAAATAAAGATGTTTATTTTTCTTATTTTTAACAGATCTAACAGGTAACAGTTTCTTCAAAATAACAATAGCAACCA
This sequence comes from Alouatta palliata, assembly GCA_004027835.1. Taxonomy (NCBI): domain Eukaryota; kingdom Metazoa; phylum Chordata; class Mammalia; order Primates; family Atelidae; genus Alouatta; species Alouatta palliata. The sequence continues at coordinate 7,316 of PVKV010014309.1, read as the reverse complement.
TGTATTTGCATATATATATACACACACATACTTATATATTCTTATGTGTAAATAAAGCAAATGACAGTAGGAGATAATAAAAGGGAGGGAGGAAGGAATTATGGATGTTTTGTTAGTGTAAGGTACTTAAACTATAAAGTGGCATAGTGTTATTTGAAAGTGAACTTGGATTCATTGTAAATGTATATTGCAAGTAAAAAAAAGTTTCAAAAGCACAATTTATGTGCTGTGAAAGAGACAAAATAGATTCATATAAAATACTCAAAACCATGAAAGGCAGAAAAAGAGTGGAAGACCAAATAGGAACAAAGAAGGGCAATAAATAAAAAGCAATAACAAATATCATAGATATTAATCCAACTATATCATCAGTAATCACTTTCAACATCAACAGTCTAAATTCAGTAATTAAAAGATCAAAGTGGATCAAAAAATAAGACAGATCCAAGTATATGTTGTCTACAAGAAACCAACTTTACATATAAAAATACAGATTAAAAGTAAAGGGATGGAGAAAGATATACCATACTAACACTAATCACAAGAAAGAGGGAGCAGCTGTATTAATTTCAGACACAGCAGACTTCAAAGCAAGGTTATCTTTTGAAAGAGGGCATTATATAACAACAAAGAGGTCAGTTCTCCAGAAAGGCATAACAGTCCCTAAGGAATACATGCCTAACAACAGAGCATCAAAGTACATGAGGCAAAAACTGATAGAACTGCTTTGTTCATTTTCTGAGGAACTTCTATACTGTTTTCCATAATGGCTGTACTAATTTACTTTCTCACCAAACATGTGCAAGAGTTGCCCTTTGTCTTCATCCTCACAAGCATCTGTTACTTTTTGTCTTTTTGATAATAGCCATTTTAAGTGGGGTGAGATGACATCTCATTGTGGTTTTGATTTGCATTTCCCTGATGATTAGTGGAGTATTTCTTCATACATCTGTTGGCCATTCGTATATATTCTTTTGAGAGATATATATTCAGATCATTTGCCCATTTTTAAATTGGATAATTTGTTTTATTGCTGTTGCATTGTTTGAGTTCCTTACATATTCTAGTTATTAATCCCTTCAGATGGAGAGTTCACAGATATTTTCCACCATTCTGTAGGTTGTCTTTTCACTCTTGATTGTTTCCTTTGCTCTGCAGAAGCATTTTAGTTTGATATAATCCTATTTTATATAAATCTACAGTAATCAAAGCAGTATGATATTGGTTAAAGAATAGACAAATAGATAATGAAACAGAATAGAGCCCAGAAATAAACCTATATAAATATAGCCAACTGATCTTTCACAAAGAAGCAAAGGCAATACAATGAAGCAAAGATAATATTTCCAACAAATGGTGCAGGGAAAACTGGATTTCCAAATGCCCCCCCCCCAAAATATGAATCTAGTGGGAATGCTGTGAAAAGGGAACACCTTTACTGCTGGTGGGAATGTAAATTAGTACAACCATTATGGAAAATAGTCAGGTGATTTTTTTAAAATAACTAAAAGTAAAACTACCATTTGATCTGGCAATCTCACTATTAGGTATCTATTCAGAAGAAAACAAGTCAATCTATGAAAAAAACACTTGCACACACATGTTTATAGCAACACAATTTGCAATTGCAAAACTATGGAACCAGTCTAAATGTCCATCAACCAACGAGTGGATAAAGAACATGTGATGTATATACACACACATACATACACCATAGAAAACTACTCAGCCATGAAAAGGAATTAAATAATGGCATAGGCAGGAACTGGATGTAGTTGGAGACCATTATTCTAAGTGAAGTAACTCAGGAATGGAAAACCATTATATGTTCTCACTTATAAGTGGGAGCTAAGCTATGAGGATGCAAAGGCATAAGAATAATATAATGTACTTTGGGGACTAGGCAGGGAGGTGGGAGACGGTAAGGGATAAAAGACAATACATTGGGTGCAGTGTACACTGCTGAGGTGACAGGTGCAACAAAAGCTCAGAAATCACCACTAAAGAACTTTTCCACGCAACCAAACACCACCTGTTCCTCCAAAACTACTGAAATTAAACACACACACACATACACACATACACACACACACACATACACACACACTATGATTCTAAATACAGTCCCTATATTCTTCATAAAAATTCACTAAAATAAATCTGTGATTTACCAACAAATGTAAAATGCAAAATTATAAAACCCCTAGAAGATAGCATAGGAGAAAACCTAGATGACTTTGAGTAAGGCAATGATTTTTTAGATACAATGCCCCAGGTATAATCCATGAAAGAAATAATGGATAATCTGGGCTTTACAAAAATTAAAAACTTTTGCACTGCAAAAGACAATGTCAAGAACATGAGAAAACAACTCAGAGGCCGGGAGAAAAATATTTGTAAAAGTCACTTCTGATAAAGAACTGCTATTCCAAATATACAAAGAACTCTTCAAACTCAAAAATAAGAAAATGAAAAAAAACAATTTTTAAAAATAGGTAAAAGATCTGACTACAAAAGAAGATATACAGATAGCAAGTAAGCATATGAAAAGATGTTCAACATCATATGTCATTAGGGAATTGCATATTTGAACCACAGTCAGATGCCACTACATACCTTTTAGAACGACCAAAATTCAAAATTCGTAACACGAAAAGCTGGAAAGATGTGGAGCAAGAGGGACTCTCATTCCTTGCTTGTGGGAATGCAAAATGGTAATGGTATAGCTACTTTGGAAGACAGTTTGGTAGTTTTTTTTACAGAGCTAACATACTCTTACCAATCCAGCAATTGTGCTCCATGTTCTTTACCCAAAAGAATTGAAAAATTATGTACACACACACACAAACTGGCACATGGATGTTTATGGAAGATTTATTCATAATTGCCAAAATTTGCAAGCAACCAAGATATCCTTTGCTTTGTGAATGGATAAATAAACTGTAGTACATCCAGACAATAAAATGTTATTTGGTGCTAAAAAGAAATTAGCTATCAAGCCATGACAAGACATGGAGAAAACTTAAATGCATATTACTAAGTGAAAGAAGCATATCTGAAAAGGATACATGTGGTGTAATTCCAACTTTGTGAAATTCTAGAAAAGGCAAAACTATGAAAACAGTAAAAATATCAGTGGCTGCCAGTGATGACATGAAAGGGAAGATGACAGGCAATGCAGAGGGATTTTAGGGCAGTACAATTATTATTCTGTATGTGACTACAGTGGTGGATACATGTCATTCTACATTTGTCAAAACTCATAGGATGTACATCAACAAGAGTGAATCCTACTGTAAACTATGGACTTTGGGCAATAATGATATGTCAATGTAGGTTCATTGACTGTAATAAATGGTGTCCATGTATCTAGCTTGGGAGGTTACGTGTATGTGGAGACAGGGGATATATGGGAACTCTGTACTTGCCACTTTTGCTGTGAAGCTAAAAGTGCTCTAAAAATAAAGTTTATTGATTTTCCAAAAAGACAGTCACATTGTAACTTTTGCCAAGCATGCATGGATTGAATATTTTATCAATTAAGAATTATATTTAGCTGTTCATGACAGAGAATTGAAATCCTAACAATTTAGAAGTGTCTTAAATAAGATAAAGTTGAGTTACAGTAAATTACTAGCATGGTAGTCTCATAAAGTTGTGAAGACCCATTGTCTTTCTTTCTTTCCACTCCATCCGCCTTAGAATGTGGCTTCCATTTTCAAAGTTACTTTGTCATCCATTAAGGCTGCTGGAACTTCAGTTATTGTGTCTCTGTTCAAATGAGTGGGGGTGGGAAGCAATGCATAGGAGGGGTAAAATGAAATGCCTCCTAGCTGAGTCAGTCCTTTTAAAGGGCTTTCCTGGAAGTATTTCCCAAAGACTTCTGCTTATATTTCATTTCAACCTCCCTAATCTACAAGGGAGGTTGGGGAATGTGTAGTTTTATAGTTGGGCATATAGCCATACCCAACACTATACATATTCTTTTATGAAATCAGAAGAACAAAATGAGTATTAGGTGAGATTGTGGCAATATCTGCTTCTTAGTCTTATCTGTAATTTTAGGGATTGTTTTTAAAGTCACTTTTCTATTCTCTACAGATGTGGCTGGCTTTTCCCTTAAAACTAATCACATACTTCATATTCATTTTCTTAAACTGTATTATGGTTTGTTGAAATCTTTTGAATTTTAATGTGGATAGCAACGGAGTTAGCTCTCCCTTCTAACTTTAGGACATCTGAAATTTGAAAATTATTCCAGGATGCTGATAAAAGAGACCACCTTTGGCCAGCCATGGTGGCTCACGCCTGTAATCCCAGCACTCTGGAAAGATGAGGTGGGCGGATCACCTGAGGTCAGGAGTTTGAGACCAGCCTGATCAACAGGGAGAAACCTCATCTCTACTAAAAATACAAAATTAGTCAGGCATGGTGGCACATGCCTGTAATCCCAGCTACTCAGGAGGCTGAAGCAGGAGAATCGCTTGAACCTAGGAGGTGGAGGTTGCAGTGAGCCGAGATCACACCATTGCACTCCAGCCTGGGCAGCAAGAGCAAAACTCTGTCTCAAGAAAAAAAAAAAAGTAGGTTATAAATCCTAATGTGCTGTATGAACCTCTATATTTGTTCAGTTAAAGTCTGGAAGGATTAAAATGTTTTAAAGCTGTCTCTTGGTGGTGTGATAATTGGGGAAGTTTTTTCCTTACTTTTCTGTCACCTGCATTTTTTTTTTTTTTGAGATGGCGTCTCACTCTGTCACCCAGTTAGCTCACTGCAACCTCCACCTCCTGGGTTCAAGGAATTCTCCTGCCTCAGCCTCCTGAGTAGCTGGGATCACAGGCATGTGCCCCCATGCCCAGCTAATTTTTGTATTTTTAGTAGAGATGGGGTTTCACCATGTTGGTCAGGCTGTTCTCAAACTCCTGACCTCATGATATGCCACCTCCCCAGCCTCCCAAAGTGCTGGGATTACAGGCCTGAGCCACCACACCTGGCCAACCACCTGCATTTTAAACAATGCATTTTCTATTATGGCTGTGATAAGAGAAAAAGAACAATAAAAATAAACGATCAAAAAAAGAAAGTGATCCTCTAAAAGCAGTGAAGAATGGATTTTTACAATGTAAAACTGAAGGCTACGAGACCATATATAGAGAGAGTGAAGTAATCCAAGTGAGAAGAGGAGAGAGCCCTAACTAAGGCAATGACAGTGAGGGTGGGAAGTAGAGTCAAGAAATATATAGAAGGCAGAATTAGAGGGACTTGGGGATCATATGAAGTGGAAAGAGAAGGATCTAGATTGATTCCTAGCTAAGTGTGATTTCTGGTTAAGAGTGACTGGTAAGAAAAGAAAATCATTTTGGGAAAAAAATTGTTAGCGAGTTTCTATGACTTTGTCACAATTCACCCAAAAACCTAGTGAATGAAGAATAAATACAACATGTGTTTTACTCCTAAATCTGCACTTGGAGCAGAGCTCAGCAGGGGTCTCTCCTCTCTGTTCTACCTCCCATCTGCTTGGGGTGACTTAAAGGCAGTTGGGGGTGGGGGCCTGGAATTATCTGAATGTTCATGCACTCACTTATCAGGCAGCTGATGCGAAGATAAATGTTTGAGATCTGGCACTGCAAGGACTCTTAGGCATTTCTGTCTCTGTGTGGCCTTTGCCCATGGTTTCTCCAGCAAGGAGGCTCCAAGGTAGTTAAGCTTCTCACATGTTAATTCAGGAATTCCAAGGTAGCAGGAGCGGGTACAGGGAGAGGGAGATTGAGATCAAGGCAGTAATTGTATGATCTGTGTTTGTAGCTTTGTGTTATCTAGTCTCCAAAATGATGCAGCATCATTTCTACTGCTTTTTATTTATTATAAGCAACTTAGTAAAATTGACCCACATTTAAGAGTGGAAGTTAGACTTCACCCTTCGTGGGAAGAATGTTGAAGAATTTGCAAACATGTTCTTAAACCATCACAGATGATCAACTCAGTTATAGAGATACTGAGTTTGAGTTTCTGGGTGCCTTAGTCTGCTTCCTGAGAAGCAAGAGTCTTGGGTAAGGATTAATCCTTATGCTTTATTTGAGAAGTACGCACTCAGGGTAGTGAAAATCAGGAAAAATGGAGGCAAGGCAGGGAAGGATGGAAAGCAATTCAAGATGATGCATTTTCATGCTGGTCACTATTCAAGAACCTCAGAAAGACAGGGCAGGTGGCTTGGTAGGAGTGGTGCAACCAAGTGGGGCATTTCCAGATAAATTGCATAAGTCATTGTGCTTTGGAGCTTGGTGACATTTCATGGATGGTGAAAGGAGAGGGAGTTCATTTGATTAGATCTCTCCTGTATTAGTTTTCAATGGCTGCATAACCAATTACCACTAGCTTAATGACTTAAAATATGGTTACAATATCCATTTACTAGCTCACAGTATTGTGAGTCAGAAGCCAGGTATGGTGTGGCTGCAGTTCTTACTCAGGGTATCACAAGGCTGAAATCAAAGTGTGGGCCTGGCTGTGCTATTGCCTGAAGGCTCTGGGAGAGATTCCACTTTCAAGCTTATTCTTATTGTTGGCAGAATTCAGTTCCTTGTGATTGGAGAATGTAGGTCCATATTTCCTTGTTAGATGTTGGTCTGGGCGCCCTCAGCTCCTAGAACCTACCACATTCCTTGCCACCCATTTTCACTATCTTCAAAAAGCCATGGTGAGTCAAATCCTCCTTGTGCTTGAAGTCTCTAACTTCATCTCCTAAGATGAGCCAAAGGAAACTCTCTGCTTTAAACACGCCTTAAGACAAGCTCCTCTGGATAATTTTCCTATCTTTATTTTTTTTTTTTTTAAGAAAAGAAAAAAGAGAGAAAAAGAGAAAGAAGGAAGAAAAAAATGAAATAAGGAGAAAAAGAAGAAGAAAAAAAGGGAGAGAGAACGGGAATCTTGCTCTATTGCCCAGGCTAGAATGCAGTCTACAAATGGATATTAAAAGCTCTTTTATACTAATAATTCTGTTATACAATGGAGACAGAAAGGAATAAGGGAGGAAAATAACAAACAGCCAACCAGTATTTCATTTAAACCTATGAAATGCTATGCAATTGCTGGGGAGTGATTTACTCCCAACCATGTGGTCACTTTTAGAATAAATGTGATGTGTTACTGAAAAAAAAATGTATGTTTTGTGGATTTGGAGTAGAGAGTTCTGTAAATGTTTATTAAATTTACTTGTTCGAGGTCTGAGTTCAAGTCCCGGGTATCCTTGTTATTCTGTCTCATTGATCTGTCCAATATTGACAATGTAATGTTAAAGTCTCCCACTATTATTGTGT
>PVKV010014308.1:0-58021 GCA_004027835.1 Alouatta palliata | reverse complement strand
GTCAGCACACCTGGGTCAGCACACCTGAGTCAGCCCACCTGGGTCAGCACACCTGAGTCAGCCCACCTGGGTCCAGCACACCTGGGTCAGCACACCTGGGTCCAGTACACCTGGCTCAGCACACCTGGCTCACCACACCTGGGTCCAGCACACCTGGCTCAGCACACCTGGGTCAGCATAGTTGAGTGCCCCCATGGGAGTGCACATGTGCCAGCTACCTGGGGCGGCCTCGTGTAGTCCCTGCCATGACACAAGTGATAGAGTTCCTTCTTGCCTGAGCTGACCCTGGGCCTCCTGTTTCACTAGCCTTCCACCTGCTCAACGCTGTCCTGCTCCCTGTAGGCGGCCACCATGGAGGGCAGGCCCAGTGCTCCCTGGCTGCTCCTGGGGCCTTCCTTGCACAGCCACGGCCATGGGGCAGAAACTGTGACTTTCATGAGCCTGCGTGAGGAACTCCATAAACTAAGGCCAATGTGGCCAGGGCCCTAGTAGTCCACTCAACCCACCAAAAACTTGCCTCTTAAAGAATTTTAAAATGTTTCTCTTTTGAGCAGAGAAGCCTGAAGTCTGAGGCTGTGTGGGGCAGGCAAGGCCTCCAGTCTGGGCATCCCGGCTTGCAGCCATTCCTCGGAGCCACGTGTCTCTCTGCAACATGGGATGACTGGTGAGCTGGGCAGGGCGTTTCCCATAAGCTCAGGTGAGAGAAGTCTCTGCATGTGCGTTAGGAGAGACACCTGCATGCCTATGCCTATTGCAAGCTTTCTTCCGCTGGCTGGATTCTCTGCCTTAGTGTTGTGATGAAGAATGGTCACAACAGTTTCTACCTGCGAACACTCTTCCCGGAAAAGATCCCACTTAGAGATGTTGGAACCACATGCGCCCTGCAGCTGTGAGTCTAGAGCTTGGCTGGCCTGGCTTTCCCTGCGAGGTCTGTGCAGACCAGACTGTTGGGTGTCCAAGCCGTGAAGGGTTCATGTTCTCAGTTTCCTATTAAAATAAGATGGCAGTGCCTTCTGACCTCATTCATTCTCAGCCCGCAGGTGCCCTGTAAGATTCCTGAGAGCCCACTGGGAAGGCAGTGCTTGAGTGACTCAGAGATTCATGGAGCTTGTGAGGCAAGTCACATGTCTCAGACGAGCTTGATGGGTGGTAAATGTCAGGTCCAAACCAGAAACGAAGCCTTGTTATGACACCATTGAGCAGGAGATAAGGATTCAGTAAGGGAGGCTCAATTTTCCTTCATCTCTGCGGCGCTGGGAAACCTGTGTTTTGAAAAACTTAGCCACTCTTCTTTTTGTGGAACTTCCTTTATTAATTTTTGTCACAAGCAGAATTTGACTTGGACGGGCTATACGCAACACAGTTAAGTTTTCTTTGGAACTAAGCTCAGCCCTGTGGTGTTCAAATCCTTGGATCTGGCTAGAGACAGCCCCGCCCCACCAGGGGAAGGTGTGCTGCTGATGGTGAGCCTGGAGTAGGACCCCACTCACAATTCAAAGTAATGTGAGAAGGACTCAGAGCCAAGGACGTGCAATAATTTCCGTATTTCCGTAGAAGGCTGTAACAGTTTAATGAGGTGATTAGACAGAGGGCAGGGATTTCTCCAGTCCCCCCCATCCCCCGCCCCAGCAAACAGTTTTACGAAATGTTTCTTTGTTTTATTTGGGGAAAATTAGTTAGAATTTTGTCTTGCTGATCATGGAAACAAACATCAGCCTCTTAAGGCATCTGTATTGCACAGACATGAGGCAAATATCTTCAAATGAAAATAAGTTTGTTGTAGAACAGACACAATTCTCATCTTAATCCAAAAAGCCTAGTTTAGAAGGGGCGTTCTGTCTGTTTCTGTTAAAGATGGCATGAGGGTCTGTGGGAGGAGGTACTGGGGATTGGAGCATGTGGGTTTCCCTCCACTATTGGGGTGACTGTGCTGTGATCTGGAAACCTGAAATCATCTGGGCCTTGGACTCCTCATTTGTGAACTGAGGAAGTCGGATCCATTCAGCTTCAAAAACCCTTGACCCAATTGGGTTGCAGAGTTAGTTAGCAGTCACTTCTTCCTGCACGCCCCATCTGGGTGGAGGAGGCCAATGGGCGCTTCACAAATTCAAGTCACGGAGCAGCCCCACTAAGGAGGCCAGGCCCACTCCTCACACAGGATCAGGAAGACTAGGGTGGGCTTTGAGGGGGGTGTGAGTGGGACTGCTACAAGCTAGGTCTGGAATGAAATGAGCAAAGGCTCTAGGATCCTCAGGAATACCGGCTGAGCACCCATCCTGGGAGGGGCCCCAGACTCCCTTAGCCTCACAGGACATGACCACACTGTGGGGTCTTCATCTTCAGGCCAAAAGCTTTTTCATTTAAATTGGCAGACCAGAGAGCTTCTCAGTCTCGGTGCCATAGACATTTCGGGCAGGGGGTTCTTTGCATGAGGGTGCTGCCCTGTGCACTGAAGACCACCCGGCAGCATCGCTGCATCCTCCCACTAGATGCCAGTGGGACCCCCTCCGATGTGAGGGCCAAAGTGTCTCTAGACCTGGCCCCGGGGCCCAGATCACCCTGGGTTGAGAACCATTGTGGTAGACTAATAGTGTCTCCAAGTTTTACAGTTTTTCAGTCTGTGTGAAAAAAAAATTGAGCAAAAATCTTCAATATGTGAAAAATGATTTGAAAACTATATACACAGATGTTGTCGATAGACTGCCTTTAGGAAGTGCGACTGCTCCAGGCTTGACGTGCTCACCTCTGTCCTGCTCCTCATGAGCCGCTGGCTCACAGGCTCCATTTTGGAAATGACCTCTGGAGACTGTGACAGCCCCATTGGTGGCTTCTGATCAGAACTATCAGGATGAAAACAATTGAAGGAAAACAGAATGTCAAGAGACACCTTGAAAAAAACGCTATTCATATCGTTGAGGGAACAAAGTTGAGATTTACAAAAGGGTGCCCAGACGTGGCCTGAATTAGCTAGGAAGTGAAGTACAGCTTTCTTCCCGAAATGCAGGTGGGCGTGGACTCTGGAAATGTCTGGAAGTGCTTTCAGTCACCACAGTGACAGAGGTCCCTTGGGGGAAACGGGTTGGCACCTGGGGATGTTGCTCTGTGGAGGAGGTTTACCAACGCAACAAAAGCCCGTACCCCAGAATATGCCAGAAGGTCCTGCAGCAAAGGCATTTTCATCAGTTTGTCAGGGTGGTCTCTGAAGTTCAAGTTTCAACAGAATAAAACTATAAAATTATATTCCAGTAACTGAGCACTGCCCCACTCCCTTCAGAGACCCGGGTTTTGGGATCCTCCTAGAGTGAAACTGTCACCCCACTCCACTCCGCAGTCATCGTTCTCAACACCCCATGTTTTTTCAGTCTCATTTTCTAGGCTAATGCTTTCATACTTGGCATTTTTTTTCACTGGAACTTACAAATCCCTAAGATGGTGTCCTGCTGCCGGTGTCCTGTCTCTGTGGTTCAGGGTGCTTTATTGCCATCAAACCTCATCTCCTCATTGGGTCTAAGCTCCTATTTGTGAGAGGCAAAGCACGTTGCCCGAACAGCTTTAGAATGTGTTGCAGGCGATCTCACACACCTGGTCAAGGTCAGGGACAGACATACATTTGTGCTGGGAACACAAGGCTTCTGGTGATGGCCCAGGAGACCAGGAGTGTCACTGCAGACCCTTTCTAGGGACCCTCACATTTGTCCTTCCAAGCACCTTTGATCACTCATGTTTGTTCTAAGAAGAACGGGTGCATTTGGAGTCTCTTTTGGAAAAATATATCAAACAGATAAAGCCAGGTTCATTTTCAATGTCTATTTCAGCTGCTACACTGAGAAGAAAAGCCTGAAGAAGCCCCTAACCTTCTTGAGTAACCCGGGTGTTGCAGAATCAAGCACAGGACCCTGGCCAGCGACAGAGACACAGAAGAAAAAGCGTCCAGCAATGGGAGGTGAAGGTGAGTCAGAGGCACTGCCCAGACCTCCAGGCATGGCATGGCATGGGGGCACATCTTGTAGTCAAGAGATGAATTTTTACATTGTGGCATCTAGCATTGTTTAAAAATTCTTTGCTAACCCAACTAAAGTTGTCAGCGGGAGGGATTTGAGACTTGAAAAAAAAAAATCTAGCAGTTGGAATTTCAGTGGAGGTGGCATTCCTGAGATTCCACTCGAGGGCTGGTACCTGTCTGTGCTCTGGGAGGTTCCTGGGGCCTCTTAGGGGGGCAGGGCGCAATTCCTGTGCTCTCAGAAGCCAGTTTCCCCTGCCTACTGAAGTTAAAAGCTCACTTCCTTTGCTCAATGGTTCCCTCAATATATTCTGTATTTTTTAAATTTTTTATTTTTTTGCTCATTGGAATATCTTTCATGAGAGCTCAGCAGCTGCAGACAACTGCCTTTCTATAAAACTGAGCGAGGTTATTCAGTACAAATGGAATGAACCTGATTTTTTCTTTCTGATCAAAGCAAAACTCTTTTGAAGTTTAGCTATTTGATAGAAAGTGGCTTTTATGACAAGCTGATATATGAGTTAACAGGACATAAAGATATTTTATTAAACTGCAAACCATTGTTAATATTGCAGTTTCAACTTGAAAGAAATATGTAGAATGACACTGGAAATTAATTAGATTATTTCATCATTCTTTTACATTACAAACTTTGATACACTTGCACAGATATATAGGTACATTGATAAAAAGACACAAAGACAAACAGAATTTTAATGAGTGGGGAGCTTTTATCTGCTAACACTTTGTGACTTAATTTTTTCTGTTGATTCTGCCTATTGATTCCAGTTGAAACCTGCTGTTTTAATGTTGTTATTGATATTCTCTGGGGGTTTTCTTCTAATTCTGGCATTGATATTACCTTGATCGGATTTAGTTTATTTGAATTGCCTGTAGGTTTTGGTCTCCGGAGTTTTTCACTGCTTATAGACATGCAAAGATAAAACCTCTCTTTTTATCTAAAAATCCTTGAGAGACTCTGAAAGATGCAGGCGTTTTCTGAGAACATTAAAAAGCAAGAGACAACAATCAAAAGGAATCTACTTCTCACCCAGTATATTCAAGACTTCATTTCTGTACTCCCTTCATATCCTGACACCCACTGACTTATAAGCTCCTCAGCTCCATTTTCTTTTGCAAACTGTGCATGGAGAAAGGGTTTTGTCCCAGTATCATAAGTGGTTCAGGCTTTGGGTCACTGACTTTGCCTTGTAAGTGGCTAATTTTTGCAAGAGAAGATTATGCATAAAAGTTCTTTGGAGGAAGATGCGTATTTCTTTACTAAAGAAGGCATCAACGTACGCATTACCATGAACCAGATGAAACTGACTTTTCTTATGGGCCAAACGGGGCCAAATATAGATCGTTTCATGTTCTTAAAACTAATGTGAATAACCATCTTCTGAAATGGGAGACAAGTAATTTTTCAAACACTTAAAATGTGAGACAACATGTATTAATTAATTACAAATAGAAGTAGGTGAAATTTGGAGAATTGAGGCTAAATACAGGTGGTACCATTGAACCAACATTTTTCTAGTTTAATTATTTTTATTCAAACTATGTTATAAATTCCTGAGAATAATGAGCATAGTTAACAGAGTAACTCTCTACACCCTATGACATTTATCAAGGGCTTCTTGGCTCTAGTGTCTGGAATTTATTTTAGGTTTTCGTTGGCTTTCACTAGGGTGTCTTCCCTGCTCCCCCCATGATTCTCTGTGTCTGGTTTATTATTTCAAAGGCTCTATGATCTTTCCCCATACCCTGACATGTACCTTACTTTTGTTTTTACAGTTCTTGCCTTAAATAATGTTGAAAATGGAAACACTGATTACAGCACTCAGAGCTGAGCTCACTTATGCTAGCAGAGCGGGGGTCGTTAATGATTTCTTCTCAGATTTCCAAAGTCATCAATCAATTGGTTTCTCTTTTCTGTGAGTATCAGGGGCTTAAAAATCTAGTGTTTGTGCTGCCTAGAAGGTACTGAGGGAGAATGAGGGGGCAAGGGGACTTTCCTCTGCCTGGCAGTAGGTGGGGGTGTAGAAGTCTGGGTCATAGTAACTAAAGAGAAAGAAAGAGGGATAAAAGGAAGGTGACCCATTTCCTCCTTTTACCTCTACTGTTTTGTCTTCTAAGTAATTACTGGGCACTTACCCAGTCTACTGTGAACAACCCAACTATTCTATGCATACATAGCTCTCATTGCAAGAAGAAGTCTTACCTGGTATTTGGCATTGCTTTAATTATTGTTAACACCTAATTCACCAGGAAGCCCATGTGACTTGCCTGTTCTAGAGAAACCCTGCTTTTACCTAAGTGTCAAAGCATAAAGAAAAGCTAGCACATTTGATAAAATCCTTCCCAAATTTATTAGGTACTTTTATGTTTAGCAAAACAAAACAAAACAAAAAACAAAACAAAACAAAAAAAACAGCATTGAAAACTCAACATTATAATTTCCTTGGTAAGTCACTCATCGCCAGGAGTCAGTATTACTGGCAATGCTTTCAAAGTGATGAAGATGTGGAATCGTATGGGACCCTGCTATTCATTGGCTGGCAGGATGGTGCACTAAACACTGGTCTGTTCATCCCCTGCCTTGTGGTTTCCAGCAAAAGAACATCTATGATCAAAATCACATACAACTGTGCTGTGATCAGCAGGGAGAAGCCTTGAATAGAAGGTTCTCTTGTTGGACCCATGACACATTGAGAGAACTGGATAATTGTTAAATAATTAAGTATTTGCATATTCATGTAGTTATGATCTGTATTTTAAGGTTTACTAAACCTACTCTTTAATATGTATAGCAGCCATCATTGAAATTATGTCTTTACTTAAATTCTCGTTATATCTTAGAACTGACTCCTCAGTCTTGCACCCTCATTAAACCTGTTTTGAACATGACCTTGGGCAGCTTTACAGTTTGCTAGAGCCACGAGCTGGTGCTGACTCTTCCTGCAGAAAGAACATGATTCATAGGAAGCACCCGGCCATTAATTATCTGGAGAAGTTCAGGAATGTAGATGTGTGAATATGAAGTTAAATATAAAGACAGACCAGGAACAAGTTGGTAACTAGAAAATCCTTGGAGGGAAGGTGAAGGCTGTGTAGTCCGGGACTGAGCCATGTGGTTAACCTCCACACCTGTCCATCCTGGGCTCAGCTCTGGTTCCCAGCACTGGTGAAAACACTGGCCCAGCTGGATTTGTTGAGAGAGAAGGTGGAATAGAACTTGACAGGGGGTTGGGGATTTTTTTTAAGAAACATGACTCTGTTCTAGTCCATCAGTAGTTGATGCAGAGGGACCAGCATGTCGACAAGCCAGCAGTAACAGAACCCTGGCTAAATCTTGCTCTGATTCATATAAATTATCTTTCTGAGTCCTCAAGGTCATTTCTTGAATGAAGCACAAAATAGATACAGGCATATGGATTCATTACAAAATAACGATTAAAATGTGGTCTTCTTTTACCCAGTTCAGAGTTGGTTGTAGGGGTGTAAGGAGCCAGGGTCAGGATGATGGGAGTGCCTTATCTGAATAGCTGAGCTCTTATCGGGAGCTTTCATTTTCATTTGGGTGTTGGGTCAGGTTCATGGACGATGTTTCCATTTGTGGGGAGACTGGAGTTTTTAGTTGGTTTTTCCTATGATATAGCAATGCTTTTGTGGTCATGTAAAGTATATCTTAGGTATGTACTCTTGATAAAATAACTTTTATTGTATACGCTATCTTAAAATCAATACCATATGTTCATAATGCAGCATAATAAATTATGCCTATAAGTCTGCTATGGTATTGCTTCAAGTGTTATTTATTGTTTAATAATCTCAAAATGCCATTCTAAATCAGTCTTATGTGAAAGTGTATTCTAGATGCTGTGGTATTCAACCTGGCTGGATAGTTGCCCACACTCTTAAAAAGTTGACATTCGTGTATCTCCTGCCTCTTCGTATAAGCCACATTTACTATCCTAATAGTGAACACACCGAGTCTTCCTCTCTTTGCGTCTGCCATGGGTGTGTGGCCAGCCCTGCAGAACAGAGCACATTCCATTTATGTCACAACCTAGAGAAGTTGCCAATGCTGCTCAGCCTTGTGGTATGATGTGTGCATACCTGTGTGTGTTGGGGGGTGGCATTTAGGGTGTGGACACCTTTGGAACAAATGCCTGGTCTTGGGAACCAATGGGGAATGTTCCAGACACTCAGGTTGTGCTAACCAGTGATGGCAACCTTAGTCCCTGTGTGGAGAGCAGACCTCCAGGGTCCACTGTCGGGTGTGTGTGTGTGTGTGTGTGTGTGTGTGTGTGTGTGTAAGACCCTCTGATCACTGTGGACTGCCACCAAGCCTCAGCTGGAAAGCAACACTGTCAGCTCTGTGTCTCGAAGCCTAGCCCAGCTGGCTGCATGTTGAAGTGGGGCTTAGGCGGGTTGTGGGGTGGAAGTCAGGGCCCGAGGGGTGTTTCTGAGGTGTTGACGTGTGCAGGGTTCATGCTTCTGCCTTTACAAAGAGCAGGAAACAGATTTTGAACAAACCGTCCTTCTATACGGATTAGAATGAGTTTTAGAAAAAAGGAGACATTAAGAGTCTTCAAACAATGAAGACAAAGAAGAAGAAACATGCTTAAGAAAACTTTTATTCATGCCAGCATCCATCAAACTCACCACAACTCAATAGTCCTAACTCAAAACCGCTACAAATGTGAGTCACAAATCTGTCTGAATGCATTGCAGAGCATATTCTAGAGTTTGTACCATGAAGAAAGATCCTCAAGCTAAACTCCTCTCATGAATCATAGTATTTTATTACATAAAAGACAGGTAATTGTTGGTTAAAAAATGTTTTAAAAGGAAAAGAAAATATCAGCCTCTAAAATTCTCATTCCAATCTCATGTGCCTGAAATAGCTACAAAAATTGCTATCATGAAGACACGGATATGCTGATATTACCAGATACTTTTATTATCAGAAAAATCAAGTCTAAATAGTGTCAGCATTTACATGGGTAAACTATTTGGATAATAGCAACTAATATGATAACGACACGGAATTTACTTGTCATAGAAAATGGAAACTACATTTCAAGAATTGGGTGCCAATCTCAGTAAAATCTAGGGTGGTGTACACATTTTATTCCATGCAGCAGAAGCTGCCATTTTGGAATAATCCTATGGAGAATTCCCTCCTCTATGTTCAAGAGAAGGCGTGTTTTGAGTGCTGCTAACTGCCAGGTCGGAAATCTAAGACATTAAAAAGCCCCATGTAGTCAATGACATTTTTACAATGGGGCAAATTAGTGAATAATGCTTTGTGGGAGTTAATTTACCTCACATGAGTAAGCACTTTACAACCATCGAACTGCTTGTCTGCTGTGGAATCAGCTCCTTATGTTTTGCTTAATGAGATCAAGGTGAAGGCATGAGGAGGGCCGGGAGCAGTGAGCGGGATCAGTCACATTGCCTTCTGCAGCTTGCCCGCCGGGACCCGAGTAAGGTCACTCTTAGACTTCAATAGGAGTGAACTGGAAGAGAAAGGGGGCCGTGAACATTTAGGCTTGCATTCCATGAGCCCGTATTATCTTTTCTTTGTCTATGATAGTGTTTGAGTTCCCCAAAATGTGGAATTCATGATGATCTGACCTGGTTGCCTTGAAGATCACTTTTGAACTACATGTGAAGACAATTCAGGATAAGATTATTGCCAGGATGATTTCATGGCTGGGGAACAGATGTTCCTGGCAGAGCAGGTGACGATGAATTTTGTGTCAACTAGACTGGATCATGGGGTGCCTAGATATTTGGCTAAATATCATTTCTGCGTGTGTCTTTGAGAGGGTTTCCAGATGAGGTTAGCATTTGAATGGGTAGACTGGGTAAAGCAGATGGCATTTCCCAATATGGGTGGACCTCGTCCAAACTGTCGAGGGCCTGGATAGAACACAAGGCTGAGGAAGGGCGGATTTGCCCCCTCTGCCTGACAACTGGAGCCAGACCGTCGAGCTCCTGCCCCTTCACCACCAGCTCTCCTGCGTCCTGCAGAGAGGGGGATGTAGCCTTCAAACGCGCAGCCCAAGAGCCAGTTCCTTGCAGCAATTGCCTTTATAGACGTGTGTGCATACGTACATGCATGGATTCGAGAGATCATTGCGGTACTTGTCTTTCTGTGCCTGGCTTTATTTTACTTAACATAATGTCCTCCAAATTCATCCATGTTGTTGTAAGTCACAGAATTTCCTTCTTTTTAAAGGCTGTGTAATATTCCACTGTGTATAGATGCCACATTTTCTTTATCCATTCTTCCCACGGGTTGTGGTGGTGAATAGTGCTCCAATCAGCGTTTGGGTACAGACATCCATTTGACATACTGGCTACATTTTATTTGGACAAACATCAGGAGTGGGGCTTGCTGGGTCCTGTGGTTGCTCTAGTTTTATTTTTTTGAGAAACTTCCCTAGTGTTTTCCGTAATGACTGTATAATTCGCATTTCCCCCAGCCATGGGAAGGGCTTTCTTCTCCCCGCCTCCTTGCCAGCATGTGCTCTCCTTTTTGACAGTAGCCATCTGAACCGGTGTGGGGCAAGAGCTGATTGTGGCTTTAATTTGCATTTCCCTGATGATTAGCCATGTTGAGCATTTTTTTCGTGAACCTGTTGGCCATTCTTTCCCCATTTTAAATAAACACAATGGTGAGTACCTTGCAGGGCTGTGGTGAGAATTAGCAGTGATGCAGGTGAAACCATGAATGGAATGAGAACTCCGTAAAGAACTGCTCATGTTGCTATGAATAATAGAGCAGAAAGCTCTGAGTATATCAGGTACAAAACCCTGGCAGGAGCCAGGATCAATGCTGGAAAGAAATGTCAGGCAAGAGAAATAGAAGAAGAGCTGGTAGTCATGGTGTCCTGGGTCACAGGGAGTTGTTTCTATGAGTCTACTTTGCTCATGAGCAGATGTAAGGTGAGGACAGGTGCCTGGGAGGCAGGGTACATTCAGCACACTGAGAAAAGAGCCAGTGCTCTGGATACGGAGTTGAGAAACCACCCTGGAGGCACATAGAGAAACAACAGGTTATGGTGGCCAACTGCCTGGTGAGTGAAAGAGAGCACAGAGAGTCAAATTTGATCCCAAGTATTGAACATGGGTCAAGGGAGAACAGCAGCACAGACTAAGCCAGGATGGAGCCCAGGTATTGAATTCAACTGAGTGTGTTTGAAGAGTGGGAGGGTTTTCAACGGAGTCACTCTGAGGGGTGGAATTTATGGAATTAACACTCAGGTAAGAGAGCAGGACCGGAGTAGAAGATACTGCATGTGCTCTTCGCTCTTCCTGGGTGTCGGAGGGGACAGAGGGCTAGAGAAGGGATTTGGAGATGGTCTGTCGGTAGTGGATGGCAGTGGGCATGGGATATGGGAGGACAGAGTCGGCACATTTCCATATCAAGGGTGGACTGGATGTGTGACCTTGGAAAAGGAAACTGGCCTCAGCCATATCATCATTCAACGTGGGCTGATGCCCCTGCCTCAGAGCTGTCTCTGGGTTATCCTGAGCGGTTTTGCGATGCTGCCAGCCCCTGCTGACCACAGGAAGTGCTCAGTGGACATTGCTGGTCAGCAGAGCTCCGAAGCCGGTAAGGCAAAGTAGCGAGTGACGCAGACTGGCTCTGGAGATGGCAGGGAGACGGATTAATGGCATTTTAGAGTTTAAGTGGGAAGGCAGAGATGCTGCCATTTAAAGGAAATTAACAGTTTGGGGACGTCTTGGTGTCAGTGGCAGAGGGAGAAGTAAAGGAGATTAGAGAAAGTAAGATGTGTGGATAGAGGACACGGAAGCGACAGGAGGTGAGTGGCAAGAAGGCAGAGGTGTTCAGTGAGTTACAGGAAAAGAAGGTAGAGGTCCAACAGCCGCCCAGGCCCCAGGTGCCCCCAGCCCTCCATGGCATGTGACTATCTGGTGGTATCACCCTCCTAGGCTCAGAGACGAGCCACAGATAGGATGAAGGCTGATGACAGTGGGCCCCATGAAACACCAGAACGCCAATTCAGCCTGTATTGTTCATACAGATTCCCCTTCATCCACACCGGCCAGTGTAGAGGATCCAAGCTTCCTTTGCTTGAAGGCAGGTGATTTTTTGAACTCATCCCATGTGTCCTCTTACTGTGGTTGCCATGGGAAAG
This sequence comes from Alouatta palliata, assembly GCA_004027835.1. Lineage (NCBI taxonomy): Eukaryota > Metazoa > Chordata > Mammalia > Primates > Atelidae > Alouatta > Alouatta palliata. Next base: position 45,841 of record PVKV010014308.1, on the reverse strand, counting down.
TGCCACAATCTGAGTGGCTTTCAGCAACAGCAAGGTACTCTGGAAGCCGGAAGTCCAACACCAAGGTGGCTGCAGCCATGACTCCTTCCTGAAGGCTCGCAGGGAGAATCTGTGCCCTGCTTGCTTCTGGCCTCAGGTGACAGCAGGCAGGCATTGGTGTTCCTTGTTTGTGGCAGCCCTACTGCAGTCCCTGCCTCTCTCTTTATAAGAACCTCTCCGTGTGTCTGTCTGGGCCTCTTCTCTTCCGATAAGAAAGGCCGTCACGTTGGATTAGCGCCCACTTTACTCCAGTACGTCCTCAGCTTAGCTCACATCTTCATTATGTCTGCAAAGGTTCTATGTCCATTTAAGGTCGCAGAAACAAGTATCAGGTGTTAGGACTTCAACGTACTGTTTGGGGGATGCTATTTAACTCACGGCACCCCATAAGGAAGCCCTGGACAAATCGCTCACGTACCTTCTTCCACGCCCCACAGACGGCCAGCCTCCTGGCCCTTTCTTCCTCACTTCTCAAGTCCTTGGTGGTTTTCTACTCATATTCACTGAAGGCAGCAACTCAGGGAGAGACACCCCAGAAATCCATAGAGAGTAAATGGAGGTTCGATCTCTGCACCTGACACCTGCAGGTGATGCCGTGAAGAATCTTAACCCAAGTCTCCGCAGAGAGGCCCAGCTCAGACGTCTCTGGTTGGCCTGCCCAGCTCTGAGCAGGGATGAGAGGCCTCTCAGTGCCCTGGGGTCATCTTCCCCAGGTGGGCTGTGCAGAAACACTCATTAGAGGGACCTCATGCTATGCAGCTTTGTGACCATACAAACCATGCTTGAATCCCGTTCTGTTACTTTCCCAATTGTTTGCTACTTATTTTTGTATTTTTTCTACTTCTAAAAGACCTTATTTTGGAGCTATGCTCTGTTCTCTTTCAAATCCCATTCCCAGCACCATCCATCCCACTTCTGGAGTAGGATTTTAAAGCATGTATTTCTTGGCCTTTGAAATGCACTGGAATTTATTTTAGGCAGAGGGAGGCAAGGGGGTATGAAGGGGGGGTCCTTGCAAGAACCAGGAAGACCCCGTGAGGTGCAGGAAGAGGGGGCAGGAAGTGATTCCAGCATGAAACCCGATTATTTGGAGAATCGTTTTTCCTTTTTGGTTTTTGTTCTTCCCTTTCCAACTGGCAAAACCCTACTCATCCTCCAGACCCAGTTCAAACCCCAGCTCCTCTAGATGCCTGCCCAATCCAGACCTGCCTCATGGGCACCAGCTGCTCCCCACGAGACAAGGAGGCACTCGTCACAGAGCCCTGGTTCTTTCTGCCTTGTGGCTGATGGACAAGGGCCAGCTGCCACCACCTGGCCTCCTTGAGCCCCTGTGGACTGTGGGGGACCTCCTTTCCTTTCCTCCTTTTTCCTAGCTTTATTGAAGTATAATTGATGTACAATAAACATTGTACATTTACATCATTTAAGTGTATCATGCAACAATTTGAGGTATGTGCACTTTGTGAGATGAGTACCATAATCAAGGTAATTAACACATCCATCAACTCACAGTTACGTGTGTGTGTGTGTGTGTGTGTGTGTGCGTGTGTGTGTGGTGAGGACACTTAAGCTCTACTCTCTCAGTTGATTCCAAACACACAATATGGTTGTATTAACTAAAGTCTCCAAGCTGCAGCTAAATCCCCACAACTTACTCATCTTATAACTGAATGTCTGTATCCTTTGATCAAGAATCCCTTTGCCCTTTTTCCTTTTTTTGACTTCGTTGAAAGCAAAATAACACTCTCACCTCCTCTCACTTAAAATGGGGGAAGGTTTACATTCTTTACCCCCAAGAAAGAGGGAGTCCTTCACTTTCCTGAGGTATAGAACCATCCTTCTGCTGAGACGGGGTCCTGTGGCCTCAGCAGGATGGTGGCATCTGCTAGACCTGGCTCCTCCTGCAGCAGCTGCCCAGTGGTAGTGTGGCCCAGGGATGCCACCAGAGCTGGGTCCTAGTGATGTCACCAGGCAAGCTCCAGGGGGAGTGGACTTCTAGCCCCACTGTCCTCATCCCCACCACTCCCGTGGCTTCAGCTTTGGGTCAGATGTGTAGATTCTATGCAACTGGAGGTGGAGTCTTAAGGGAACTGGCTCGTCCGTCCACACACAGGACGTGCCTGCTCCTCACTGCTCAGGGAGCTAGGAAGGTGGGGAGGTCAGAAGTGAGGAGCGTGGAGAGCTGCTTCTGGGTGTCTTTGCTGTGGGAACCCACACACACCTTGGTATTTCTTGATCGTGGGCCAGAGGCATCACCCTCCTTTCAGAAGTGGGGTAGCTGTTCTCTCCCTGACCGGCAGCTTGTAATGGAAAATAATGTCACAAAGGTGAAACAGTCCTTGGGAACACAGCTCCACAGGTCATGTCTCAGTTACATACGTCTTGTTACAGGTGCTGTCTCCTGAGTTGACACCAAGCTCACTGTGGGGAAACCCAGCCCAGGAAAGCATCCCCAGCCTGGACAGAGACCTGGGGAATGCTAAGTGCCTGCACAATTAGAGTGCATGGAATCTAACTCAGATGGAAATGGTTACCTTTTAGAAGGCAAAAATGAAACCAAAATACTGCTGTGTATTTTGTGAGTGGACTTTGTGGGCCCTTACTCTAGGGAAGGCCCGCATTCTGGTCTCAGTAGGACATAACAGGAGGAGGCTGGCGAACCAGAGAACGCCCTCCTCTTGTGCAGGCGCATGCATGTGTGCAAGTGTTTGTGCACGTGTGCGCATGTTTGCGCACGTGTGCGCATGTGTGTGCATGTGAATGTATGCATGTGTGTGCGCATGTGTGGTAATCAACTGATAGAGATTTATCAACCCATAGAACCAGAGCAACAGAGAGAGGAGCCCTCAGACTGGCTTTTCACACTCCTCACACATCCAATCATGCTTCATCGAAAGCTCAGGGCTAAGCTTTCATTTATGAAAACTGCAGTGTGGAGAAGACAGCATTGTGGAACCTTCTTTGATATTTGGGAAATTGTAGCTTCCCACCTCGAGTGCACTGCAGTCTTCCCCGAGGCTGCTCGATAGAGTTTTGTCTGTGTTGGAGGCCAACCAAGTGCCAGGCAGCCATGCCCACACATACAGAAACAGCATGGCCCAGGGTCGATCCTGGCACGGCACCTCAGTGCACAAGGCTAGCGCTGTCACCAGAAGAGGTAGGGAATATTGGCTGTTTGTGAATAAAATATCTTTTTTTTCACATGTATATATTACATCCACATGTTTTTAATGATGAAAATAAATCGGTTAATCTTTTATGTGTCAGTATCATTGCTCCAAGTAGAAAGCACTGAATCAAATTATATTCAAAAGCACAGTCAACTTGTTCTCTGATTGTTTCCTGTTTCTCTAAGTACTGTTTATTGTGAACTGTTAGCTGTGACTTCTCAGTTTGTAGAAATTGCTAATAGGTCTCTTTTTGAAGGATTTATTACCTGCTGTGCATTATGCTAGGTGAAAGACTCTAACAGTCAGTGGGACAGGCTCCTGCCCCCAGCGAATCGCACGCTAGAACAGGACAGACAGGTAGGCAGGCTCTGCTCTTCACCACATGGTGAGCACGTGGGATAAAGAGAAAGTGACTTTTCTATTTTTCAGAGCAATAATAATGGCTAAGATTTTGGTGACTACATGGTCCACACACACCTGGTGTTTTCCATAATTTTATTTGGTTAAGGTGAAAATATCTACGGGTGCCTTTTAAAGGGAAGCCAACCTGGAGCATGATTTCCCTACAGGAAAGCAAAGTTCATCTGCAGCCCAGAGAAGAAGCCACTCCCAGCCCATTGCAGGCTGTGTGTCTTTCTGCCATGTCCCACGTGTGCTCCTCCACACCCCTATCACTAGGTGGGAATGCTCTCCACGTCCCTGTGTCATACCTGCTCTATAGGACAGGAGCTCCTCATGGGTCAGCTGTGCCCCAAACCTCGTGCCTAGCCTTGAATAGATGCCCAGGACGTGTTCATTGAATGGCATTGTGTGAACAAGTGTGGCCAAGGAATGTGTGAACTTTAGGTAAAGAAAAATCTATTTCAAACACAGCACACAAGGAAAATGCCTCCTAGTGCTGCAGGTCTTCAGAGGTGATGGGAGCACAGCTCAGCATGAGCCAAGAGCCTGAATGTTCCACCTGGTCACCGGGGCATCAGAGATGTTCAAGCACAGAAAAGCCTCAAAATTGCATGGAGGGAGACCTGAACATGGGAGCCCTCTTTAAGTGAATGGCCTGAATGGTAATATCCTTCATTATTTTAGGGATCCCTAGAAACATACTTGTTTCTTTGGGACTGCAAGAGAATCAGCTCTGATGCTTTGAGGATGCTGTTGTGAGATCTGCCACTTACTGATTGGCCTTATTCTTTTTATTTTAAGACATTTTGTTTTTCAAGGTGGCTCCAAGCTCCTGTGGTCGTGTGCACGCACACAACCAGCATTTTGCATTCCTGTCACCACCACTGAGGTCACATCTGTTAGTGCTGGAGGTTGTTAGGCCATTATCAGCGACTGATGCCTCTCCAGCTGCGAGACTAATTTGGATTCAGGGAGGAAACACGGACTGATCTCCCCTCGGTCATTCACCAGCAGGACTAACAGCGTTTGCGTTCTCTGTGCTGTTAGGGGCTGATGGTACATCGTGGCTTATTCACCTATCTCAGAAGGACAAAACAAGAGGTTAAAGCCCAGCCAGAATCTAACGGCAGCTCCAAGAAAAATGGCCGTGCCTCTATCATTCAGTAAGCAATTGACAGGGCTAAATTTTAAGTTTATATTACACATGTATGAATAGTACATCATGTCATTTATAATTCATGATGAATAGCAAATTATTCTAATGGACTTTTCCATTCTATTCATATTCTACCTTTTCAGAGTGGGGGAGGAGAAACAAGTTCATGCTGCGGTTTTTGATTACTTCCTGTATTATTGTAGGTATTTTCTTTCCCACTCTGCAAACACTATGGTAATTAAGACACAGAAATTTAGAAAGAAGGAAAGAAGGACACACATCTATACCTCTTTTCTCCCAGGGTACATTTTGAGAATTTGTTTTTTTCTCTATTATTCTTTCATATGGCAGAAACGAAAGGGGAGAAATATGAGATGGAGCATGTGTCAGAAGCTGACCAAAGCGGTTCTTGTGATTCAAACAATACCAAGTCATTCAGCTGCCCTGGGCCACATCCCTCCCCTTCCGCTTCTTCACCACACAAGCCTTTGATGCGCAGAGCTCGCTTTGAAATCAAAGACCCCTAAGAAAGGGACGCAGAGCAGAGAGACTGGGAGGTAGCAAGGTAGAGAGGAGACCCTGGTCTCCTGGGTCTTGGCCTCAATGAGGGAATGATGGCCCTAAGGAGTGGATTCAATGCATCTAAATCGTGGGACACATTTGTAAGCGTCAGGAAATGTCCAATATTGCCCTCAGGAAAGAAGGAACTCAGAATTTAGACCCTGGTCTGGTCCCAGGAGTTGAGTTTATAGAATTTACAATAGAAGAGGTAATTTCAAAATTCAGACCTCTGGCACCAAGACAGACTTTTCCATTAGTAATCATAACTATCTCCCTGGAAGAATTACATAGGGAGCACTTTAGCATAGGATTCCTAGACCCTTCAAACTTAGGCTTGTTAGAATAAGCAAAAGCCACCCTTGAAGAATGTTTGGGCATTAAGAGCCTTGCTAACCTCTCGCTAGGTAGCAGGAGTGATAACGCCCGAAGTGGATTCCTTCTGGGAGTTTGACCAGTCAGCCTTTGTCCAGACCAGGAGTCCAGCATCTGACCCCCAGCCCAGGTCATCTTCAGCTATTCCAGATGGCAGTGCCTTTCTTTCACTGGCCATCAAAATTTGCCTCTTCTCACATCAAGTCCTGATTATTTTAACTTAGTTTTACTTCCTGCAGGTTCATTTTCTTTTCAGCTTGCAAAGAAAATGATTCTTGCTTCACAGGTTTCTGTCCTCAGTAAATTTACAACAGGGCCCTGAAGACTTTAAAAAAAATTAGTTTGTTGATTGACTGATTCATTCACCAAGTATTGATTATTTTGTATTGATCATTTGATTGAGAACCTTGATATTGTACTGTTTTGAGGTCTGTCCCAAGGTTAGCTAAAAAGCTCATCAGAACTTAATCTTGCTTCCCTTGCTGATAGGGTGTGAGCTAATTTGACGTTTCTCAGGAAGCTAATTGATAGGATTTGAGTCTGTGTCGCCACTCAGATCTCATGCTGACATGTAATCCCCAGTGCTGGAGGCAGGCCTGGTGGGAGGCGATTGGATGATGGGGATGGTTTCTGATGGTTTAGTACCATCCCTTAGCGCTGTTCTTATGACAGAGTTCTCACAAGCTCTGTTTGTTTTAAAGTGTGTGGCATCTCCCCTTGCTCTCTTGCTCCTCCTCTGGCCACTTAAGATGCCCGTGCTCCCCGCTTGCCTTCTGTCGTGATTGTAAGTTTCCTGAGGCCTCCCCAGAAGCTAAGCAGAGGCCAGCATCATGTTTCCTGCAAGATAATTTACAAAGAAAAGAGGTTTAATTGGCTCACAGACTGCAGAGCCATGAGCCAATCATACCTCTTTTCTTTGTAAATTACCCAGTCTCAGGTATTTCTTTATAGCAATGGGAGAAGAAACTAACACTCTGATTATGTAATTGGCATCAATCCTTTCACCTGTGATGTACGTAGACCTTAAAATGGGCTGCTCCTTTGGGAAGTGAGGAATTACTATTGCTAGTTCTCATGGGGCATTTGAGGTTTCTGCATCTTTCTTCTTTTATCTTTTCTCTGTTCACCCCTCATTGCTCTCCTCCTCTGGGTGATGGCTGTTGGTTCTCTGGAGATTAACGAGCCCCTTCCACCTTACCAGTCCCCACCTTCTTCTTCACTCTGCGTCTTTTACTGAGTGCTGTGGCCAACTGAGCAGAGCTTATTTTTTCTTGACCCATCTTTTAAAACAATGTTTGCCTTTTGGATAAATGATGCCCAAGATCCAGCGGTGTTTCAGCAAGACACGGCTCTCCTAGAGGGTCCTCCTCCTTTGGGGCAGGAGTGAAGGCTGCAGGCAGGCCGGGGGTTTACTCTCATCCACCAGAGGCAAGCTTCCAGCTCTTGGCACCTGCAACCCTTAAAGCTACACTCAGCTTTTTTTTCAATATGAATGATCCCACCCCTTTTCTGTTTTTTTTTTTTAATACATTTTTTTCTCCCTTCAGGTATTTTCAGGCATTGTATATAAATACAATGTATGCGATAATTCAATTATACAATTACAATGGAAATGTGGATTGGATAAAACAAAAAGAACAAACCTGACACATCAGGCCTGAGTGGGGAGTGGGCTGTGTGCTGGTCCTGATTTTGCCCTGAGTTAATCCCTCAGTTTGAGGCATGATATCCCCTTCTCCTGGACCACTTCTCACCTAGAACTGATGGACAGCTGCTTATCGTCTCTCAGCAGCGTTATGGGGATAAAGGTCAGTCGTTACTATGAGAGTTTTCCAACTCCCAAAGTAAAAGACAGATGCCAGTATGACGAAGGACACCGGGGCAGGGGCCAAGTGCACAGCTCTCCTTCCTGCCTCATGGAGAAATACCTGCCCCACACCTGGGCCCTCCTCTCCTCGGCATCTTCCAGCAGGGGAGGGTTGCCAGGTGCTCCGTCTGCACGTCCCAGCTGGCCTGCAGTGGGGAGGGGCAGGAAGAGAGGGCATTGGCTTTTATTGATGATGAAGAGGACCGGCCTGAGTTTGTGTGCCCTGGCTGGTGCATGCATCTGGACTCAAGGTGACCAGTACATTTTCCATTAAACAGCCTTCCACCTACCCCTGTAAGCCATTTCATACTTCCCACTATGTAGAAAGAGCAAACATTGATTTTCTTTATTTTCACATTTAAGTCCTCACATTTTCTTGTCTTTTTTTTTTAAGATTGCACACAATTACAAGACACTCTTGGGCTTCCCATATCATTAGTTTGCTTCTTTACTAATCATGAATATTAAAAGTTAAAGTGACAAGGCAGAAAAATAAGTCTAGGTTTAAGCTTCTCTACACCTGTCCCCAGCTGTGGGTGGGTCTCATCTGCATACTTCTCCCTCAGCTCCTTCTCAGGGCTGGTCTTCCTTTTAGCCCAGTAGCCAGGGTCCCAACTTTATATTCATTATGCAGATAAAAATCACAGCTAGTCATTACTGACATGAAAGGCGGGCTTGTTTATTGATTTGCTGCAATGCAACCTGCTCTTGGAAACCCAAGGCCACACCCTACTGCAGCTCCCCCTTGGAAGTCCTGTGGAAACTTGCCTCAGGTTTTCACAAAAATCAGTGGGATATTTAAAAAAACACCTTCAGTAAGGAGATAAATACCCAGGCCCACACATTTATTACATGTAGATGTCTGCAATAACTCAAATTACTTTTCTTTCCTGGCAAATACTACAATTTTATTTGCTTTGCATGCTTTATTTTTTCTTACATTTTAATGACATTATTTTTTCTTATTTTGATGTCCGCCTGTAACATCCTGCTCTATTATCACAGTAAATGTGTTTGCTTATCTCTGAAGTCAAATTCCTTGCATTCTCTTTCTTTTAAAATTAAATATTCTGTTTTATTTTTAAAGTTAAAAAATAAAAATTCGGTAACTATTAAAAGTTACCAAATATTCTAAGAGTTGTCTCCTATCTTTGAAGGTTTTATGCAGCATGAAGTCATCTGGAAGTGAAAGGGGCTCTGCAGAAGGTGGGAAGGGCTTTTGCTGGCTGCTTTGACAGTACCTTATGCCTTTAGGTTCGGGCTGGAAAAATGGGTTTGCTGCACGATGATTTCAAATGTGATGTTTTCCTGAGGCTGCGTTCGAGGTCCCGTCAGCAGGGCTGGGGACAGAGAGCTGACCTGTAGCTCTCCGAGGGGCCAGAGCGGCCGCCCTAATGCCAGACGTTTGTTCAGAAAGGTTTGGGGGCTCCAGAGTTCCATCACAGCTTTTATCAGTCTCATGTTAAAACAGCATTGATCCCAGCTGAAAAACCTAATCCAAACAATGAAGTTCAATAACAACTCCATTACAGCCAGGCCACCGATTGGAGGAGGGTAATGCTGACATTAGTGGCACTCAGCTGGACCTGCCAGACATCGACCACACCATGAAATCTCTTGTTAAAGAAAGAAAAATGGTGTTTGCTGTGTAATTGAACAATTTTATTTTCTCTCTCTCGCTCCCTTCTGTCTGTGTCTCCCCTTCTCCCTCTGCCTCTCCCGCACTCTCTCTCTTTTCCTTTGTGTGGGCACCCATCAAATCAAGACCCCGGATCGATCCCGTATGTCACTGTGTGAGGAGGTTATTTATGCGGGCATCCAATCTCCAGCCGCCGTTGTATCTGAGCAGGGAACAAGGCCAGAGATTTTGTTAACATTGAAAGGAACATCAAAGCAGCCACCTCTCTGCTCCTGAAGAATCATAGTGCTCGCCTCTCATGAAACGAGCACTTTCACAGCCAGTTAGCCTTTAAGTAATAGATATAGTGTGTTCATCCTTGTAAAATAGATAACTACTTTATTATTTTTTCCATCAGCTCGGATTTTGAAGGTTAAATAAACTGAACAAGGATGGGTGCCCACAACACACCTCCCTTCCACAGGCGCACACACAGGCACACATAAGCTCGCCTATCTGGCATAGAAATGAATGATCCTATTTATGTTAATGCATACACGGCTGTTACACAGGTTTTCCCATGATAAGGCAATAGGTTAATGAAATGCTCATTTCATTTTACCAGTTGTTTTCTCTGTGAAGTTCCGATAAGTAGCAAACCAATGAAGCTTGTAATTACAATCTTACAGAAACCCGGCCAATCTGTATATAAATCTCACCATCCAATTACAAGATGTAATAATTTTGCAGTCAAGCTGGTAATGAGGTCTAATACTCATGCATGCGATAATCCCCCCTGGATGCTGACTCTATCAGATGTTAGCTTTGTAATTATATGAGCAAAAAATCATTATTTCATGTTCAAGTAGAAAATGAGGTTGGTGGGAAGTTAATTTTCTCTATGCTCTGTGAAGCGTAGACAAGAATTTAATGATTTAATTACAGTTGTTAGCCCTTTTTTGCGAGAGGCTTAAATTGAGCTAAGCATTTTTCATAGCCTGACATCAAGAGTCGGGAAACATCAAGGATTTTGACAGCATACAAAATGACAAGCAGCCCGCAGGCCCTGGAATTTTGAAGAGAGAATCTCCCTGGCATTTTTAACAGCTTCAGAAAATGGTTATATCCGCATTGCCAAGGTAACCACAGCCCAGGGACACAAACCTGCTAGATAAAAGCAACATCAACAAATATTAACCGCTTAGTCTTTCTCCACCGGCTGCTAATCCAGTGTGTGTGAATTTGTCATATCAGATTACTATGACAGTCATGGTGAGAACGAGGGGGAAGCATCTCTCTGCCGAGAAAGGACAATGTCGTTCTCTCTCCCCCCCTACATCCGTTTTTGAATTTCAAAACAGGCCATGAGTGGTGTCTGCAGCTCTCTGATTTCCATATATCCTGTATGGAAAAGACACAGTAAATAAACTCCTCTGAGTAATCCTTAAAAGGCTTCAGTTTGCTGCCTTTTTTTTTTTTTTTTTTTTGAAAACTGCTTTAAGCTATTTAATTCTACTTCAGAAATACTATCTCCTTGTTTATTCAGTGGCTGTGTGTCTGGAGTAGAGTTTGAACTGCTTACCGTGGGGTGGGTAAGACTGCTCATGACGGTTTTTGGGGCTTAGATTTCCTTTCACACAGTGTTTTGGGTTATGAATGTATATGTTGGCTCAGATTGCCACCTAAGAGAGGGACATTCCTCTCTCCAGTACACACACGCACAGACACACACATGCACAAATCCACTCAAGCACACAGGCACCCCTCCACATATGCACATAAGTTCACACACGCACGTGTGTGCATACATGCATGTGAATTCACAGGCCATCTCCAGCCTGGGTTTGAGGATTCCAGTGGGAGCCGCCGGTCCCTTCATTTAAGTATGCATGGCAGCGAGTCCTAATTCCAGCTTCAAATATTTGCTCTAAGCTGTGTGGTGGCCAAATGGCAGGAGGAGACACTGTGCTCAGGCAGGACATACTTCCATAATTGCTTTTCAAATTTCAGATACAGTTACAAGAGTTATTGCACTTTGGAGCCCAATTCATGGAAATGCTATGCATCATTTATGAAAGATTTCCATGCACTGTTTGCAGAAAAAGTGACAAACACCTTTTTCATTCAAGTAAAATATCCAATTTGGTAATTCATCAAGCCCATTTCCCCCAAGCACAAGGAGAAAGTCTATTCTTATGCACAGGAGGAGTCTGAATACATGAGGGGAGGGTGGGCAGTGGACATTGGGGGACACGTGACACCTGTGTCTTAGGTAGCAGGGAGACAAGGCATTTCAGGCAGCATTGAGTCTTCACAAATTTAGAAGCTCATAAAACAGCATAACTGCATGACTTACTCCTGGCACATTCATAGCACAGACATTTAAAAAGTCAACTACCAGCAGTGCCTTTTGATTCTGAGGAGAAACCATTCTTCACAAATGGAGAAAGACAGGCACCCAGAGATCCGTGGCAGGAGGGTCTTCTGTCGTGAATGATGCTGCTGGAAAGCTCTCACACCCAGGCCCTTTCGCCTTTGCTCCTTCCCCTCCATCCCTCTTCATGACTCAGGTGGTCCTGCTTTCTCTAGCCATAGGGGTGGTAGCAGGGCTGCTGTGCACAGGCAGGATCTGGGGCCTTGCTGGTGACTCCGACGCACGCCAAGTGTGTTATTTGCTGCTCAACTTCTCCTCTCCACCCCCTCCCTTCCTGTCCTTTCCCCAGCTGTTTGTCTGCAGGAAGGGCCTCTCCTCCACCACTCCCATCACCCTCATCCTGCTGCCAGCCCTGAGTTCCTGCTCTTCCCCCTGAATTGAGAGAATTTGCCTCAACCTCCTGCCTGACACCCACCTCTCTTGTCTCTCCTGACACTCAAGAGCTTCACGGCTCCTCCTGCCTGATTTCCCGGGGGCTCATGGCACATGCTCGTCAAGCCCATCCATCAGGGCCTATTCCCTGGCAAGTGTACAGTGAGTGTGAGTTGAACCCAGCCAGCGGCACTATCCCTGGTGGAGGACAGAAACCGAAGTTGTGATTCTCCTAGCCACACCATTGCTGACATTCTCCTTGGTTTACCACTGGCAAAGTAGAAGCTGATTATCACACGGTGTATTACCACACAGATTCAGTAAGGGCATGCATATGTTTCTTCTCTTGAAAATATTGACTGTGAGCAGTGAAACCCCACTATGATAATTTCTGCCCTTCTAGGATTATCTCATTGTTTTCCCAACGAAGCATGATAATGGATCCCCTTGGCATGTGGGTGTGAACAGAAATAGGCAATGGCCCGTGAGATCAGGCCTAGGTAACATACTGGCTTGGCTTCTTTTATTATTTACACCATGGACACTGAATGCACATGCAATATCAAGAAACAGAGACACTACTGCAAGTCATATGGATGCAAATACTAGCATGCAGTATTTTATGTAATGTTATCACCATACATTGCCTTACGCTGTTCGTTAGTGATCTCCACACATCTGAGTTTTCCTTTCCAATTCTCCTGACTATTCTCTTAAGGAGGCTGTAATATGCTCTTGTAAGAAGGACACTTTATTGTTAGGAAGATACAAGATCATGTACAAAAGAGTCCATAACAGCCACAGGTGGTACAGCGGACAGTCTCAGGGAAAGGACTTCCTGTTTGCGTTTGGCTTGGCTTTGTCATCTGCAACATGGAGGTGCTGATTTCAAACTTCCTCTTTACAGCAGCCCCCAGGAGGTAGTAAGGGCTGAGGAAAGACAGCTATGGCCGGTAGGCTTAGATTCTTCATAGCACAGTTTTTTGACCTGAGTAGGAGGTCATACAGAGTCATTGATTGGCTACTTTCAAAGATGGGAGGGTGCACTTTCATTCTATAGCCCTTATTACCTTTTGAGTCAAGTGGACATTTAGATAATGCAAGCAGACACACAGGTGACAGTGGCCCCTACCAGCTCTCATATGAGCAGTGGCTGGTGAGTGTCTTGGACTACACCCTGTCTGATGAGAATACTGTCTTTGACCTAAGGCTAGCTTGGATATAACTCTGCCTCCAGTGGTGAGGTAGAGGAGGACAGTGGACACGTCCCCACACCTGCACTGCTGAGGATCTGAGCCAAGTGCCCACTTCTGCTTCCCCTTCTGCAGGTCAGTTCCTTGTGAGACAGGTGTTTTGACTCTCAGCTCTGACAGGGAGATAAGTTTCTAAATTGGGGCAAGCTGCTTAATCTGTCTGTTTCTCAATTTTTTTTTTAATCTTCAAAATGGTTTAAGAGTGCTTATTCTATATGGTGAAGTGAGGATTAAGTAAGTGAACTTGAATGTATAGTAATGTTTTACCAGCATATCGTAGGTGCTACATAAATATTGATTATTCTAAGTTCTATGAATATGTAGTTGTAATAATTAGATCCTTCAATGTCTGTCCAAAAATATGTATGTTAGCATGCATACAGATCAAATAGTAGGTGAAGCTTGGAGTCCCATTCCATCAACCAGTCAACACCAGGGGTGATGCTGGTGAGAGGATGGTGAAGACAAGATGTGAGGCAGACTGGGGGTCCTAGAACTTCACTATGGGGAAAAGTGGGAATGGCTGCAAGATATCAGCCCCAGGAAGAAAGCCAAACTGAGGCCCAAAATGTGTTTAGTTAACTTCGTAAAAATTAAATTTAGGCCGGGCACAGTGGCTCATGCCTATAATTCCAGCACTTTGGGAGGCCGAGACAGGTAAACATAAGGTCAAGAGATCAAGACCAACCTGGCCAACATGGTAGAACTCTGTCTCTACTAAAAATACAAAAATTAGCTGGGCGTGGTGGTGCACACCTGTAGTCCCAGCTACTGAGGAGGCTGAGGCAGGAGAATTGCTTGAACCTGGGAGGTGGAAGTTGCAGTGAGCCAAGATTGCACCACTGCACTCCAGCCTGGCAACAGAGAGACTCAAAAAAAAAAAATTAAACTAATGTTCAAATTTCTTTTGCACAATTGTTTCCTCTGTGATCTGACATTAAGCATTAAGCATTAAAAGTACCATGGACCAACCTACTCTGTCACTATTGTAAGCCATCCAGTAGGAGAAGCCTCTTAGGATTAAGGGTTTGTTCTGACAGTGTTTGAAGGGAGATCTGACCAGTTCTGAGTAAACATCAAGCCTTTTCTGTTGCTAAGCTGAGTTTCAAAACCATTTGACAGCTGAGGACAGAATGTATTTTCCACTTAGAACTTGGAACACATTTTATGATAATTAGGTGTTTTGGGTGTTTACAGCAGGACCTGCTCCAGGGACCGTCAACTCCAGGGACAGTCATAATTCATTCAGCAAGCACACTGCCTTTTGTGTCAAAATATGTTTTTAGGAACACTTAATTTATATAATATGGACAATTAGGCTATAAATGTCAATGTGAACTGTGTGTTTTAAAATTAACATGCCTTATAAGTAGCTTACTATACAATTTTTGAACAAGTTCAAATGTAAATATTTATTGGTCACATTTTATGTTGTAATACACACTTTCAGTAACATTGGATATTCCACACAGAAAAATAATGATGGAATTTTTATAGTTTTAACTACTTACTAAACACATTGCATGTTCCACCATCAGTGAAGAGTCTTATGTTACAGACAATAAAACATGTGGGACATAAGGGATATTTTTTTCTCTTTATTCTCAGAAGTTTAACCAATTCTGGGCAGCTTCAAGAGGATCACCCGTGAAGAGTACGCCGTTGTGAAATAAAACACAGCAGTATTTTTTTTATCCTTATAGTGCAAACATCTTCTATTTTAGAATCCATATCGACATTTCAAAAGCATGTTTCTGACCAATTCAGGAACAACTTGTTGAATAGAAGGATAACAGACAAGGCAACCAATTGCCAAAGAGAATTGGATCCAGTTTTGAAAAGAGCCAAGCGAACCTCTAGTTGAATTTGTGGCATTAGAAAAATAACATGGATGTGAAGGGTCTCCAAAAGTTGGTTATACTGCATCCCTGCTTAGGCATTTGCCAGGCATATTCCAGAAAATTGGGATATCCACGTCTTCAAATTCCAATCTGATGGATGGAAACCTGATGTGGGGACCTCTTCCTGGAAAGATGGCATTGGATATACCCCATTCCCACTTCCAAGTCATGTTTTTAAAGTAACACCGAGTGAAACATCCCCTCTCTCCGATACCACATCTCCATCACCCACCCGTAATCGCTGTATGACCTTTTAAATCAATGACACCCAGTAATCAGGACAATACAAGACAATACAAGAATCAGGATTAATTTAAATTTACTTGGACCTAAACACACTTCACTCAACACCTTTTCTCCCTCAAGGTGATACAAATACTTTTTACACATCCATACACACACACACACACACACACACACACACACACATACATAAAATATCCATAGCTGAGTTTTTCCTCATTGGTATTGAACTTTCTTAGAGCTTTCTGCAAAATTTGTAAATGCCATACTGTTCAGTTCACCCTTATTTTTACTTTTGATTACTAAATAATATCTTTATAATTTCAATGTGTGGGGATAAGTGATTTTGGGAGTGAACAGTGTTGAGAATGCATCAGCAGCTGCTTCCTGATCCCAGCACTGCTTTACCTTCTTCCCTTCCGTATGTGTCTTGCAGGTGAAGACATGTAGCTTCAGGTACCTGTCTGGCATTGTTCATATTTTCCTTTGCAATCGAGTAAAATTGTTTTGCTTTCACATCAATATTCTCTGCCTCATGTCTAGTCTCTCAAACTCTTATTTAGAATATTGACAAAGAAAATCTGATTTATAAAATCAGAGATTTACAAAGTCTATAAATGCTGACGCTTAGGTACATCGAGGAAAGGTGAGCAGCCCATTCTGATATTCAGTGAGGACATGACAACCATGGAAACTGTCTCTGCAAGGCAGTCTCACAGACACCAGCAAACCTGCTCTTGAAAGAAAAGCTGGGGTCGCTATTTTGGAATCCATCCTCCGTTTGTCTACTTTTCAGGGCAATGTTAAAAGCCCTGAGTTTGCAAGGCCTGATGCTCCCACTGGAAATGCTAGGACCAGGGTGCCTAAAACAAGGGTGCAGAGACAGCAGAGTGTAAGCTCTGCTGGATGGTCTCACATCATGTTTAAGGCTAACAGAAGCCAGAAATGTACACAATTAAACTTGCCGAAGCAGGGAAACATAATTAAGTGACACTCCTTGAGAACCACGGGTTAAAGATCACCTTTTAATTGCTTTCTTGCTGGGAGAGATGAGAATGAATGAGGTTGTCACCATTTTCTGGTCAATCTTGTAGGTTCCTTTTTCATAATTGCTGTAGGAAGGTTCCAGGTTGAATTCAGGAGGCTGCTTCCTTGTCCCTTCCTTAAGATGAGCTCCTCATTCTCTCGTCCTTCTGCCTGGGTTTGCCATCCCCGTGACCAACCCCTTCTTATCTGGTCTTATCACTCTCTGTCTTACCAGCATCTGGAAACTTACCTACAGGGGAGCCAGTCAGACAAAATCACTAATGATCCCATCCCTTCTTCTGTAGTTTTCTCCTTTGGTCTTGTCTGTGTTTATTACAGTTGTAGAGCAGCATTTGTGATAGCAAGGGATGGACCCACCCAGCACCGGTGTCATGGTGAAATCTCATGTGCATGGATTGCTTATGCAAGCAATTGATATGAATGAAATGTGTCTAATTCTCAAATTCTGTGCTCTAGTCTAGTGGGCAGCAAACTGTAGCACACAGGTTACACTTGGCCCATCACTTGCTTTTTTAAGGCAATGGGGCTAAGAATCACTTGTATAATTGTTTTGTTTTGTTTTGAGATGGAGTCTCCCTGTGTTCCCCAGGCTGGAGTGCAATGGCGATCCTGGCTCACTGCAACCTCCGCCTCCCAGTTTTAAAGGATTCTCCTGCCTCACCCTCCCGAGTAGCTGGGATTACAGGCACGTGCCACCACGCCCAGCTAATTTTTGTATTTTTTGTAGAGACAGGGTTTCACCATGTTAGCCAGGATGGTCTCGATCTCCTGACCTCATGATCCGGTGCCTCGGCCTCCCAAAGTGTTAGGATTACAGGCGTGAGCCACCGCGCCAAGGCCACTTGTATAATTTAACGGTTGAATGAAAAATCAAAAAAGAATAATGTTTTTTTTTAGCATGTAAAAATTCTAGCGCATTCGGTTTTCAGTGTCCATGAATAAAGTTTTATTGGAACCCAACTGGGTTGGGTGCACACTGGCTTAGGTATTGCCTGAGGCCGTTGCTGCAGAAACGCAGAGTTGAGTCGCTGCCACAGAGACGGAAGGGCCTTGGAATGCCTGAAATGCTTACTGCGCGGTCCTCTCCGGAGCACACTTGCCAACTCCTGGTCCAGCAGAGCTGGGATCCCGAATTTAAACGTTTGCAAAGGCCAGTGGAGTCCAGTGCAGCATGCTGAGCCCACAGTGGCCCTGGGAGCCCACCAGCTCGGTCTGCTTCAGCCGACGGCGATCCTGTGGGAAGCTCGGTGTGGCTGCACTCAGGGCGTTTTCAAGGAAAAACAGTGGTCAACATTTTTGTGTGGTTTTTAAAAATTCAAACACTGTGTAGGGGACACCAGATATATCTGCCCTCCCTGCATGCGCGTGAGGTGCCGAATAGCGCTCTGCTCCCCTCCAGCTGCCGGCAAGATGGGGCCACGGGTGAGGCTCCCGCTCAGGCTGGCCAGCAATCTTCAGTGCTGAGAAAGCTAAATCGCGGTTCTGACTCCGGAATGAGAATATGGATCTTGCCCTCCACATGTGCAGTGCGTTTCTGCAGTTTTCACTGGAGAAATTCCACCTGGTGTGTTCAAGCTGTTAATGACTTAGAGCCAGTTCTCAAGAATACCACTGATATAAGTATGCTATTAGTACAATGATCAAGTCTGCTCATGTCTAAACCATTCAGCTAAAGATGGATCTTGTCATAAAGAGCACCATCACTTTCAGCTGGACATCACAGAATGTTGAATTCAAAAGAGGAATTATAATATCAATATGGTCCTATAATATATTTATACACATTTAGTTGACACGCAAGTAGTTGATTGAATAAATGAGTGTTGAATGAAAATCTGTGGATATACAGGTACACACACACACACACACACACACATATATATATATATATATGAAAGTTTCCATGTTTTTTTAATGTATATATTTGTCACACAGTCATACCCACCTACACCAACACAAATACACCCATACACAGAACACAAGCCAACATCACATGCAATGTTTGGAGAAGAGTTCACACTGGATGTTTGTAGAGAGGCTTCAGTCCATGCCACCACCCCACAGGTGCCCTGCCATGCCAATGCAGTGCCCAGCCTATCCTGGGAATTGCTGACTTCCCACTACAAAGATCCTATTACAGAAACACATCAGAGTGAAATGGGCAGGCCACCTGTGAGGCCCTCCCCTGGCTGTGCCAGCCCCATGGCCTTAGCTTCTCTGTGGAGATTGGACCACAGTGGGCCCTGGGGAAACATCACCTGTCAGAATCATCTACCAGTGACTGTGGAAGAGAGGCTCCAGGACTTCCTCTCCTTCCTGACATGTTTCTAAGTGGCTGTGGCATGATTCACAACAGGGACAATGAGGCCAGGCAGAAGGACATTCTGAGAGGGCAACTGGCTGGGCTTTGAGGTGACACGTCTGGCCTGAGTGATAACAGGGTGTCCAAGAGGAAGTAAGGTGACTGAGTAGGAAGGTGTGCACAAACAGCTGCTCAGTCTCTGCCCTTCACCCCGAGCCCACTGGGAAGAGGCAGGTGGCTGAGTGTGGGCAGGTGAGGAATGCAGGCTGAACCCAGGGTGGGGTGGGATGCCTGGGGTCAGAGAGGAGGAAGGGTGGAAGCTGGCAGGGGACTCTGGAGGACATCTGCATTTAAAGCAGGGTCAGGGACCTTCTGGCAAAGGTCATAGCACAACAGTGCCATAGCAACAGTGAGGGGGTGGCCACCAGAAGGTGTTGGCAACGTCTGCTGGGTCACAGCTTGGGTGGGGGCTGTGGGGTGAGAGAGGGCCTCTTGCTGGGCCTGGGGAGGAGAGAAATTGCATTTTCAGGAGGGGAGATACCGAGAAAAAATACAGGAAAAAGATATATATATAATTTCTTTTCCCCAGAAGTTTGGCTATAAAGGAAAGAAAAATGCAGTGTGGCTTCCCACATGGTGTGTGTGTAAGTGCGCACCGTCATGTGCGGGTCTGCACGCCAGCTCAGCGCTTAGCTGATGAAGACGTGGGGAAGAGCCAGGGTCCCACAGATGTGGTTGTACAACATCCGTGTGCTCCCAGAGACAGGAGACCGCCGTGTGCTCAGAAGGCAGGCGGCGGAATAGTCCGGGAAGAATGCGGGGCGGAAGCCTTCCCTTCAGCCCGGCTATGTCCTGAGCGAGGCCGAGCTTACCTGGGAGAGCTCAGAACACTCTGGCCCACAGACCTGCCATCAGCCAGATACACATGTCACAACACTGGCATTCGACATTCTTATACTTCTCCAGGCCTTCAATCATGCTGTGCAAAATCTGTGTCCAGTACCCATGTTCACTGACTGAACACACAGAATGATTTCCAGGTGGAAATGGTTGTGGCGGTGCTTCTGCGGCAATCCAAATGGGCAGCTGAGTGGAGGACAGATCGTTCCTCCCATCCACGCTGGGGTCTCTTACAAGGGCTTTCCTGGCCTGTCTCCCCAAGGGGTGGCTTGAGTTAGAACCCTCGTGTCACTCAGCCTGGGCTCTTGGTCTTTCTTCCTCTGCTCTGGCTCGCAAACCTCACATTTGTCTGCACATGATGCGTTCGCGTGTGTGCAACTGATGTTAACTTTGCAATTGTTTCAAGTTTTTATTTGGAGATGGGGGCAGGTAAAGCAGATACTTCTGTATTTGCTGACAGGGTCCTTGTGTGTCTTACTGAGGACTGCCTCTCAAGCAAGAGCTATTTTCTTTGACAGTTGGTTCTGAAATTTCATCTTGATTTTTATATCACGCTTTACATGAAGTCACAGTAGCCCCAAACCCAATGTATCAGATTTCAATGTTTTCAGTAATTGCTGAGTAGCTCCAGTTCTCCTGTCTCAGGAAGAATGGGTGACATTATTTAAAGGCGTCACCACTGACGCACAGTGAGGAGGAGTCACTGTGTGCCTGTCTGCTCATGACTGTTTCCTACTGTACATGCCCAAAGCTCCCAAAGCATGCATTGCTACATGCTTTCCCAAGCTTAGAACACAGCTTCTAAGACCTGTGGCCCAAAGGAATCAATTTATCAGTCCCTCACGGGGCGCTGGCCCAGTACCAAAGATGCTTCTCCACTCTCCACTGACTGCCACACAGCTGGTTTCCTCTCCCAGCCCCTGCCTAGGGTTTACTCTGGGTTCTGGTGGAATGTATTATCTACTTACCTTCCAGAATTTCTCTTGGGTCCTGCTTTTTTTAAATCAACTTTATGGAAGTATAATTTTACAAACAATACAATATATAAAGTGTACATTTTGATGAGTCTGAAAAATGTGTACACTGGTGAAACGACTACCATATGGAAAACTTTCATCCTCGCAAAAGGTTCTGTGGGACCCCTTTCCAGTCAATCCCCACCCTTCAGCCCCAGCCCGAAGCAGCCACTGATTGATCAGTTTTTCCTTCCTTGTGCTTTGTGTAAATGGGATTACACTTTTGTGTCTGACTTAACTGTGCATTTACTATTCATTTGTATTGTTGTGTGTGTCAGTAATTCACTCTTTTCACACGCTGAGTGGCATTACATTATGTGGATGTGCAAGAATGTCTATTCATCCCTTGATGAATATTTGGCTTGGTTCCAACTTCCGGCAATTATAATCAAAGGTACCATAAGCATTCTTGTGTAAGACTTTGGGTAAATACCTAGGAGCAGAATTGCATGGACAGGTGGTAAGAGAGTGTTTAGCTTTGTAAGAAATTACTAAACTGTTTTCCTAAGGGGTTGTGCCATTTCACACTCCTAGCAGCTAAGTATTTGCTCCACATCCACGAAAACTTCACAGTGTTAGTCTTGTCTAATTTTAGTCACTCTGGTGGGCGTGTAGTGATATCCGACTATGATTTTAATCTGCATTTCCCTAATGATTAATGACATTGAGCATTTTTCAAGTGTATTTTGGCTATGCATTTGTCTTTTTTGGTAAGTTTTCTGCTCAATCTTTAGCCTTCTTCTATTAAAATTGGGTTTTATGTCTTGCTGTTGAGTTGTAAATGTTTCTACTTATTCTGGATAGAAGTCATATGTCAGATATATGAAAAATTTCCCATTTGTGGATTTGACTTTTAATTTTCTTACTGATGTATTTCAAAGAGCAGAAATTTTAATGATCATAAATTTTATAATTTTTTACTTTATAAATTTAAGTAAAAACAGTTTCAATTTTAAAAACAGATTAGATTTACAGAAAAGTTGCATAGGGAGTATAGAGTTCTCGCATATCCCCCATCTATCTTCTCCTATTGTTAGCATATTACAGTAGCATGGTACATTAGTCAGAACTAATGAACGAATCTCGATACCTTATTATTAATTAAAGTTGCTACTTTATGTAGTTTTCCCCGAATGTGAACGTCCTTTTTCTGTTCCAGGTTCCCAGCCAGGGAACCACTGTGTGTTTTATATTCACCTTCTTCAACATCTCTTGGATGTGACAGTTTCCCAAACTTTTGTGGTTTTGATGACTTTTATAGGTTTGAGGATTACTGGTCAGGTATTTTGTAGAAGGCCCTTCACTTGGTTATTTGTCTGATGTTTTACTGATGACTAATGTGAATTTGTAAGTTTTGGGAAAGAAGACTTCATTTTATTATTTAGTTTTCTTTTAAGTTTTGTGCTTTTGGTGTCCCCCCAAAAAAAATTGGCCATGATAAAGTAAAAGAAATTTTCCTCCTTGTATATTTTTGCCTAGAAAATTAATATTGTTGGCTTTTACACTTGAGGTTATGAAGAATTCTGAAATAATTTTGTATATGCTGTTAATAAAGGATCATGGTCTTTTTTGTGTGTGATGTGGATATTTGTTTTTACAACAGCACTTATTAAACAGAATATTCTTTCTCCATCAAATCTCTGTGGTACCCTTAAAAAATTATTTGACTGTATATACAGGAGTCTATTATGAAACTCTCTTCTGTTTCATTAATCTATAAGTTCATTCTTATGCCAATAAGATACTATCTTGACTCATAACTTTATAATAAGTTTTGGAGTCAAATAAGACAAACAATTCCTTATTGTTCTGCTTTTTAAAAAAATAGATCCTTGAATTTCCATATTCATTTTATTTTTATTTTTTTAATGCCTATTATTTTATTTTATTTTAAGTTCTGGGATGCATGTGCAGGTTGTGCAAATTTGTTACATAGGTAAATGTGTGCTTTGCTGGTTTGCTGCACCTATCAACCCATCACCTAGATATTAAGCGTCACATGCATTTGCTGTTTATCCTGATGCTCTGCCTCCCCCTGCCTCCTCACCCCTGAGAGGCCCCAATATGTTGTTCCCTTCCTTACATCCATATGTTCTCATTGTTTAGTTCCTACTTAAAAGTGAGAACATGTGGTTTCTGTTTTCTGTTTCTGCATTAGTTTGCTGAGGATAAGTGGCTTCCAGCTCCATCCATGTCCCTGCAAAGAACATGATTGCCTTCCTTTTTGTGGCTGTATAGTATTCCATGGTGTATATGTGCCACATTTTCTTCATCCAGTCTATCATTCATGGGCATTACAGTTTATTTCATGTCTTTGCTGTTGTGAATAGTGCTGCAATGAAATATGCATGCATGTATCTTTATAACAGAATAATTTATATTTCTTTGTATATATATGCAGTAATAAAATTGTTGAGTCAAACAGTATTTCCGGTTTTAGGTCTTTGAGGAATTGCCACACTGTCTTCCACGTTGTCTTAACTAGTTTACATTCCCATCAACAGTGTAAAAGTATTCCTGTTTCTCCACAACCTTGCCAGCATCTGTTGTTTCTTTTCTTTGTAATAATTGCCATTCTGACAGGCATGAGATGGTATCTCATTGTGGTTTTGATTTGCATTTCTCTAATGATCAGTGATTTTGAACTTTTTTTCATGTTTGTTGCCCATATAGATAACTTCTTTTAAGAAGTTATGTTCATGTAATTTGCCCACTTTTTAATGGCGTTGTTTTTTTCTTGTAAATTCATTTAAGTTCCTTGTAGATCCTGGACGTTAGACCTTTGTCAGATGGATATATTGCAAGAATTTTCTCCCTTTCTATAGGTTATCTGTTCAAGCTTATGGTAGTTTCTTTTGCTGTGTAGAAGCTCTTTAGTTTAATTAGATCCCATTTGTCAAGTTTTGCTTTTGCTGCAATTGCTTTTGACATCTTCACAGGGAAATCTTTGTTCATGCTTATCTCCTGAATGGTACTGCTTTGGCTTTTTTTAGTTTTGGGTTTTACATTTAAGTCTTTAATTCATATTGAGTTAATTTTTGTGCATCTTGAGTTAATTTTATAATTCTTTGAAGAATGTCTGTGATAGTTTAATGGGAATAGCATTGAATCTATACATTACTTTGGGTACTATGGGCATTTTTACAATATTGATTTTTCCTATCCATGAGCATTGAACGTTTTTCCATTTGTTTGTGTCCTCTGTGCTTTCCTTGAGCAGTGGTTTATAGTTCTCCTTCAACAGGTCCTTCACTTCCCTTATTAGCTGTAGTCCTAGGTATTTTATTCTCTTTGTAGCAATTGTGAATAGGCGTTCATTCATGATTTGGCTCTCTGCTTGTCTATTGGTGTACAGGAATGCTAGTGACTTTTGCACATTGATCCTGAGACTTTGCTGAAGTTGCTTATCAGCTTGAGAAACTTTTGGTCTGAGATGATGGGGTTTTCTGGATATAGGATCATGTCATCTGCAAAGAGTGACAGTTTCACTTCCTCTCTTTTCATCTGAATACCTTCTGTTTCTTTCTCTTGCTTGATTGCCCTGGCCAGAACTTCCAATACTATGTTGAGAAGGAGTGGTGAGAAAGTGCCTCCTTGTCTTAATGCCAGTTTTCAAGAGGAATGCTTCCAGCTTTTTCCTATTTAGTAACACATTCATTTGAAAATCCCCGTATCAGTTTCCACAAAAATTTCTGCTGGGAGTTTTCCTGGGATCCTATTGAATCTATAAATATGTTTTGGAGAAATGTCATGTCATAATCAAAATGCTACTTTACATGATTTTAAGTTTTAACAAATTTAGGGGAATGGATTTTATGGCCTAGCATGTGATTTATCTTTGTGCATCTTCCTATTAAAATTCTTTTCTTCCCTTTTAATTTTGAAGTTATTTTTGCTAGCTTTAGAATTTACATGGACTATTTTAGCACTTTAATGGCCTGAAGAGTTTCTCATGAAAAGTCTGCTATAATTGTTACTTTTTTTTATACACCTATTGTGTGTTTCCTCTGCCTGATTTTAAGATTTTTCTCTGTCTTAGACTTTCATACATTTTGCAGTGAGTTGTCTCATTGTTTTCAATGTGGTTTTCTATGTGGACCATGATCTTCTGGGAGTGTCATTTCTGGATACAACTGCATACCCTGATTTATCAGCAAGGACTGTCCATTCTGCTCATAGGAAGTTGTGTGACTTCAAAGCCTGGACCTCACGTTTCATTCATCAGTCTCTGCCATACTTGTGGAGTTTCATCCCACTGTGATATTCATGTCATAATATTCACCAAAGCTCAAGGGTATCCCAAGAATTATCTGTGTTTTTTATTCTGTGTAACATGGAACCCCCTTTTTTATACTGTGGTCCAAAATGTTTCTCCACCTAAAAACTGAGGAAAATGTCTCATCTAATTTGTTCCCATTTTGTCCCTAAGGATCATAGTCCTAATATGCCTGCAGTTCAATATCTGAAGAGGATTCTTTTTCATATCTTTTGTACAATTTTCTAGTTTTAAATTTGAGCATGTTTGATTTTTCAGGGTGTACCTAACAAGATTTTTCTTAAACAAAACTGTTAGTGTTGTTCACATAATTTAAATATAATACAGGATTTTATAACACAGCATTCAAAGGGTCCAGGATACAGTCCAAATCTACCTAACATAAAAGGTGCCAGAAAAATCTCAACCATACTAGAAAACACATTCAGAAGATTCCAACATCAAGACAATATTGATACTAGCATTATCTGACAAAGACTTTAAAGCAGCTCCAAGAAATAATCGCGAACTTTTTGAAACAAATGAGAAAATAGAACATCTGAGAAAATAAATGGAAATTACAAAAAAAAACCACTCAGAAATTCTAAAACTGAAAAATATAATAACAGAAACCTTAAGGAGACCAATTAGATTAAAAAATTAACTCTGACTCAGGGACCTATAAAAAGTTTTAATATTTATATCATTAGTGTCCCAGAGAAGAAGAAAGTTTGGTGTTAAAAAATATTTCAAGATATATTAGCTGAAAACTTCGTTTAGTGGTAGGCATAAATCTACAGATTAAAAAAAACTGAGTGACTCTCTGATAGAATAAAGCAAAAGGAATCCATGTAGACACGTCATGATAATAAACATAAACAACTGAAACAAACAAAAGTAAGTGTCCAGTTAAAAATGATGTGTTACCCATGTAGGAATGATTATAAAAATCTGTGGATTTTTCATAAAAAATGATGGAAGTCATAAGGAAGAGGCAGAATATGTCTAAAGCTCTGAAGGAAAACAACTGCCCACCCTAAATCCTAATCTAATGAAAATATACTTCAGCAGTGAAGGCAGAATCAAGATATTGACAGATAACATGACAACAAAAAGTTTGCTGCTAAAAGACCTAATCTAAAAGAATTGCTAGGAAAGTTTTCAGCAGAAGGAAAATAACACTTAAAGGTACATTTGACCACCAGGGTGAAGAAAGAACAACAGAAATGGTAAATGTTAAGTAAATGTAACATATTATTGTTCTCTTAAGATCTTTAAAATATATTTGATGCTTGCAAAAATTAGAACATTTTTCTGGTGCAATTTTTAATATATGAAAACAAGTATAATATAAAGGCAGAAATTACAGTCATTATGGTTGTAAGGTAAAATATTGATTCTAAATGGACAGTAAGAAGTCAAGTACATATATTGCAGTCTCCAGAGAAACTCTAAAAATTTACACACACACACACACACGCACACACACACACACACGTGTGTGTGTGTGTATATGTAAGTATATATGAATGTATGTGTGTATAAATATATTTACATAGAGAGAAAGAAAGTAAAAATTGCAATAGATGAACTAAAATGGAATACTAAAATAGTGCAGATAACCCAGAAAAGGTAAAAAGGCAAAATCAGACTGGACAAAGAGGAAACAGATAATAAAATGATAGACCTAAATCCAAATGTGTTAACAATTACCATAAATATAAAATGGTCCCAATATAACAATAAAAATACAAAGCTTATTGTAATTGATATAAAAATAATTTATATGCTGACCATACAAACTCACTTCAAATATGATAATGTAGGCAGATTAATAGAAAAGAATGGAAAAAGATATATCAGGAAAACACTAATCAAAATAAAGCTGGGGTATCTATATTAAAATCAGAAGAAGTAAACTTTAGAGGAAAGAAACTGATCATGCTAAAGAGGGACATCACATAATGAACAATGAATCAATTATTTAAGATGATGTAGTAACATGACACAAGTATGCACCTAGCAACATGAAGCAAAACACAGCAGAACTGAAAAGAAAAATAGACAAGCATGCAATTCCAATTGGGCCTACTAATATTCATCACTCTGTAATAGATAAAACTTTTATACAGACCATTTTATACAGAAAATCATCAAGCACATGGAAGATCTGAATAACGCCGTTAGCCAACTGTACCTAAATGATATTTAAATAACATTTTATTCAAACAAAATAACACACATTTTTTTTAACTGTACATGTAACATTCACTAAGATAGTTTATATTTATACTCATAAAAACATAATTGAATATTTTTAGACAATAATAAAATTAAGCTAGAAATAATAGAGAGAGAGAACCAGAAAATATCTAAATGTTAGGAAATTAATCAACATACTTGCAAATAATTCACAGAGAGAAGGGGAAGTTTCAAAGAACTTCAAAAATACTTTAAAGAAAAAGAAAATAATATGCCATATCAAATTTGTAAAATACACTTCACTTATTTCTTTGAGGAATAAATGCATAATATTAGAAGTATATATGATAACTTCCCTTTTTTTCGAGACAGTCTTACTCTGTCGCCCAGGCTAGAGTGCAATGGTGTGATCTCGGCTCACTGCAACCTCCACTTCCTGAGTTCAAGTGATTCTCCTGTCTCACCCTCCTGAGTAGCTGGGATTACATGTATGTGCCACCACATCTGGCTAATTTTTTTGTATTTTTATTAGAGATGGGGCTTCACTGTTATCCAGGATGTTCTCAATCTCCTTACCTTGTGATCCACCTGCCTCGGCCTCCCAAAGTACTGGGATCACAGGCATGAGCCACTGTGCCCAGCTGTATGATAACTTTTTAAAAAAGGTTTCAAACTAAGTCTCCATGCTTCTTCTTTCAGAAGCTAGAAAAAAAAAAAGATCAAAATAAACATAAATCAATGAATGACAGATACTAATAAAAGAGGAGAAATTCATCAAATTAAAGACAGAAAAACCATAGAGAAAAATATTAAAAAATTCTGAAAACTGTTTTTTTGAAATGGTCCATAAAATAGATAAACTTATAGCTAAATCAAAAAAGAAAAGAGATAAAAATTACACCTTACAGACATTAAAGGGATAATAAGCTATTACACTAGGAATATCAACAACTTAAGAAACACAGGAAACTATACAAAAATATTATAAAAATTACTTCATCAAAATTAAAAACTTTGCTCTTCAAAAATTAATGTTAAAAGAGTGACATATGAATATAGACTGAGAGAAAATATTTGTAACACACGTACCATATCTGGTCATAGACATGAATCCAAAATACATAAAAAAGTCTCAAAACTAAACAGTACAAAAAAGGTCCAATTACAATGAGTAAACGTGAACAGACATTTCATTAAAAACATAAAAACCTAAATGAGCACATAAAAAGACAAGTAGGAAAATAAAAATAAAACAAAGATGAGATACCACCATGTACCTATTAGTAGACTTGGAATAAAAGAAGTTACAATTTCAAGTGCTGGTGAAGACCCGGAGCAAATGAAACATACATTGCTGGTGACATGAGGAATGATACAGATTATCTGGAAAAGGGTTTGTAAATCTCTTGTAAAGCTAATTATTTATTCACCACATGATACAGTAACCCCAACCCTGGGCAATTATCCTAAAGAAATACAAAGTTGTGTTCACACAAAAATCTGTACAGATGTAGGTGTGTAGATATATGTATATTATATGTTACATATGTATATTATATATTTGTATATATACATATACGTTGATATATATACTTTTATTATATACATATACACTTTTATATATAAATAAACATATATTTTTATACATTCATTCTATATATACATATATAAAAAACTTTCTTTGTAATAGCCCCACAATGGAAGCATCCCCATGTGCTTCCACAGGTGGATTAGTTTGCCAGCCCTGGCACACCCATACCAAGGAACACTCCCCAGCAATAAAAAGGTCCGCACTCCTGGAGGATTGACTGAATGTCAAGGACGTTCTGCTGAGTGCCAGAAGGCAGTTTCCGAAGGTCACATGCTGTGTGACTTCATTTATATTCATACGCCACTCTCAAACAGACAGAACGATCATAATGATAAGGATATGTTGAGGTATCAGTGGTTGCTAAGCGTCCAGGGTGAAGGGGACAGAGGGGGCCGACGGAGTGGGCGGCACGAGAAAGGGCTGGTGACGTGATGGACTGTTCCGTGTTGTGGTTGTGCTGATGTTGGTGCAAATCTGAACATGTGTACACCATCGTACAGCACAAAGGCCGGTCCTACTCAGGACAGTTTAAACATGAAAACTAAGGGAAAAGAAACAAATCACCAGTAATGGAGAAACAGGCAAATGATGACAGTGCTACTTGCTCGTATAGTAAAATAATAGCAGACCTTGTGCTAACATGATAAAACGTTATCATCATAAGAAGTAAAATGAATCACGCTGCAAAATGGTGTGTTGTATTTGATCTTATGTAAAATTTCCTTGTTAGTAAAAGGAAAAGGAATAGACAAAGTGATAAAGGGAAGGTACTTTTGTCTGAAGGAGAAATTGCTTGTTTACAGGCCATTTGCGACCTTCCCAGCCTTTCCTTCCTCGGCCGGTCTTGCTGGTGTCTGCTGAACAAGAGGATTATGGATGATTTTCTCTCATGTTCTTTTTTCTAGAATTTCTGCAATGATAGAATTTCAGAGTGTAGCAGTGAAGTACCCCTTATAGAAACTCAATTTGAGATAAAAATGAAAATATTTGTGTAAAGTGAGATAGTATATATAAATAATTTTATGATGGGCATTTTAACAGAAAACAATAATATCAGGAAAAAGTGAAGTCATATTTCTCAATCTAAGGAGTATGTGACAAAAGCAACTTGTATTTTTTAAATTTCAAATGAGTAGATGGAATAAAATCGCTACCTTATTGCATTAGAAGTTTATTTCTTCGGGTAGGAGACAAAGGTGTCAGATGGCAATTATGTATTTACCAGTCGAGGCTTAAGTGATGTTTCAAAATGTGAGATATCCCAGAATCTCCCATTCGCAGGCTTTGGGAGCCGATGCAGTCAGTGTTAGTCAAAATGCACTTTGCATCCTGAGACCTCAGGGGCAGACCTGTGATTAAAACGTTTTCTAAGCCACAAAACCTGCAGTGGCCACAGGCTTTCACTTCTTGTTAGAGGAATACATAATCCTGCCTGGTGTTGCTGGAGTTGTACTTGGGGAGCAGCCTGCTTGTGTTTGGTGAACACACCCTGACACACATGCATAATTAGCTCCGCACGACTGTGTCTGCCACCCGGCCACCATAGAGCCAGAGCTGGGGACCAAGGTGTGGGAACATAAATTAATTCAAATCAGCAAAATCAAAAGAGTGCACAGGAAAGCATCTGTTTGGGCTGCAGGCTAGGTCTGTAAAAGCCAAAGGGAACCACGAACAAACCGACCCCTGAAGCACAAACGTGGGCACCTCCAGGAAGCCCAGTGTCAGGTCTGAAGGGGAAATCGCTGGAGTACAGGCCATCTGTGACCTCCCTGGCCTTCCAGGCCTCGGCCGGCCTCGCCGGTGTCTGTTTAACAAGAGGAGTGTTGTGACCCTTAATTGCGGCAGAGGCCCAGCAGGTTGTGAGAGGCTTTCTGAGCCGGGCGCCCAAGCAGCCTCCATCTGCTGCAGCCTCCCCAGCCTCCCAGGGGGCAACCGGGCTAATTTTTCAGTCAATTAGCAGAGGGCGGCTTTTGTTCTCCCCACTCACCCCCCGGGCTCTGCTTACACTGGAGCCGGCGTTCAGATGGGGTGGGTTTGGAGAAGCATATTGTGTTGGCTTTTTCCATGACCCTGTGACATTGTCGGGCAAACGTTATCTCGGTAATCTTAGCGATTTGCTGAAAAGCTGGACCAGGCTCCACTTTCATGGCTGCTTTTGAGAGAGAGAGAGAGAGAGAGAGAGAGAGAGTAGGAGGGAGACTATCAATAAACTGTTTTAGATAAATCATATATTTTATAACCCTGTATGTCTTATCTCAAGTTTATTTATTAAAAAAGAAAGTCAGTCACCATTACTAGCGCAGGGCGGGGGTTGAACAGATGTGGAGATGTATTAGGTAAAAAAGAGCTGATTTATTCAAACTCGCCAGAAGTGGCTCAGATTTTGTCAGTCACAGGAGACACTACAGACCCAGCCCGGGGAAGTTCTGATGCCACGGAATTATCTAAGTGTCCGAAGCCCTACAAAAGTTCAGGGACCTCAGTCGCTTCTTGACTCAGTTTCCCTGGCCAAGATGGGACAGAACTAGGTGTGGGGTGCAGTCGGCTTGCCTATGGGAGCCCACGAGGATGCAGATCTTGGCTCCCTTCTGTCCTTCCTGCATGCTGGGGAGGCCCCACTGTGTACCCCCAGCTTCTCCTGATGAAGAGGGCACTGCCCCTGGCCCCCTGCCATCTTCTTTCCTTTCCCTTGGCTAGCTCAGAAAACACACCTAGATCCCCAGCGCTAAGCCTTTACCCAAATCTCCCTGTAGGGAAGGGGCCTGAAGTGTTCTAACTGAGCTATTTCTGTACTACAATGCATCTCGGGGTCCTTCCGCGGGCACCACACAGACACAGCAGCCTCTCCTCCTCTTGCAGCCTGGGATTCTAAGTCACGCTTTGCTTTCCATTTTCCCCCAAAAACAAAAACTGTCCTTTCTATTGGGAT
This sequence comes from Alouatta palliata, assembly GCA_004027835.1. Lineage (NCBI taxonomy): Eukaryota > Metazoa > Chordata > Mammalia > Primates > Atelidae > Alouatta > Alouatta palliata. The sequence continues at coordinate 14,211 of PVKV010014308.1, read as the reverse complement.
TAAAAATGGTTGGAGTCCAACATAGAGTATGGGTTTTCATTTTTCCAAGGAAATACGACTAGAGAAAATCCAGTCCTGAAATCTGCCCCCTCCCCGGCCGTAGGTGTGTGGTTTTTCCACTGCCAAATTTACATGTGATGTGGCTTCCGCTCACGTCCTGGGACGTGTCCCCACGGAGTGTCCCCTGCAGGCCTGTCCGGGCTCCCTCTGCCCACCCCATGGGATTCCATCCCCGAGAGCCTCCGGCGGGCTGAATGGCGTCGGTCCCGGCCGCGCACCACTGGGCTGCCACCTTCCTGCGGGTGTCACATGGGTTCTGCTTCTCTCACCTTCCATCTGCCCAGCCTCTGGGCTGGATCTTTCTGTAGTTAATAAATATACTTTTTTTCCATGTTAAGCAATAAAATATTCACTGGGTCTGAGCTGGGTTAACAGATTTCTGAAAATTTCATTGCGTGACAGCCTGTCCAGCATAATCCCCTCAGCTGTCTCATGTTCCGGGGCAGAAATGATCTTATGTGTCACTCTGATAGCCTAGAATTACACTTGTATCACTGTCGCCAGCATATGGGGCTGTGTATACCCCTAGGCCCAGCTCACTCTCTTTCACGGCTTTTAAAATGATAGCATTTGGCAAAGCCAGCTCCGACAGAAAGTGCACTCTTTCCAGGGCGGTGACAAAGGGGCCACCAGAGGCCTGACCGCAGCGGCCAATCGCGGCGCTCTTGACCGGGTAATGAGAGGGGCTCCTGGTCTTAATAACGCCCAGTGCCGCAGGAGAGCGCGGCCTCCACTTAATTATACAGTCCTCATCTTAAGTGCTCTGGCCGCCCGGGGCTTCAGCTGTGCAGGCCCCCCCCACCAAACGTATTGATCGCTGGACAGTCGATGGGGCCTGGAGGCCTCCACGTAGGTAATGCAGAGGAAGCAATGCCTTGCTCTGCCACTCAGAGAGGAGGGAAAGAGACAGGTGGGGCCGGTGGGGGCGAGACAGGAGGGAGAGAGAGACACAGAGAGAGACAGGGCTAGAGAGAAAGGGAGAGGAGGAGAGACAGGCAGAGAGGATGATAGAGACAGGGAGAGGGAAAAAGATAGAGAGAGGGAGAGACAGATGATGATAGAGAAAGAGATGGGGAAGGAGACAGGGATAGGGAAAGAAAGAGAGATGGAGAGAGGGGCAGAAAGAAAGACAACAAGAGACAGAGAGAGGCAGAGACAGGGAAAAAAGAGGGAGATGGAGAGAGAGACAGAGCAAGGGAGAGAGATAGCAAGAGAAAGAGAGAGATGATAATAGAGGAAGGGAGAGGGAGAGAGAGACAGAGACAGAGGGGGAGAGAGACAGAGACGAGGAGAGAGAGAAGAGGAGAAGGGGAGAGAAGGGCATAGAGACACAGAGAGAGATGTGGGGGAAGAAGGAGGAACAGAAAGAGGGAGAGAGAGACAGAGATGGAAAGAAAGAAAAGAGGAGAGAGACAGGGGGGGAGAGAGAGAGAGAGAGAGAGAGAGAGAGAGAGAGAGAGAGAGAGAGAGAGAAAGGGAGACCAGGAGAGGGAGAGGGGCAGAGAGACAGACAGGTGGGGTGGGGGTGGTGAGAGCACGCCAGGGCTGCAGTAGGGCAGGTGGCCACACGTGTGCCCGGGCATTACAGGATGCACCCAAGTTTTTTCTCTGCCCAAAGCTATTTATTTAATTGAATTGGGGAGTGGGGAATGATAAAAAAGGGAAGGAAGGAAAGTTGACAGTAAAACTAGCAGCAAACTCAATTTTCAGAACGAGTAAGGAAGACAGTAGAGAAATGCAAGGCAGGCCAGCTCCTAGTGTTTCCAACTCTGTGATGACATGGGCAGCGGGAGAGACCTGTGTGCACTGGGTGAAAGTGAGCACAGAACACGATGTGTGATAATGAAGAGGCTTTGTCGCGGTCCCAGCCATCACAGCGGAGGACTCAGGGAGCTGGCTGCTGGCTCTGGGACAGACCATGGGGCTTCAGAGCCCCGTGTCCTCTCTGCCCTCCCTCCGCCTCCCGCTGCTGCCTCCCTGGGGTTCAGCTCCCTCTCCAGAGAGTGGGCTCTGTGTTCCTGTTGAGGGAAGCTGGGGCCCACTGGAATTTGCCACTGAGTGTACCCAGTTACTCTGAATGGAGCCAGGGCAGAGCTCCCTGGTGAGGCTGTTCTTGGGTTGGATGACCTTGAAACATTCATCCTAGCAAGTTTTGAAGGCTTTGCTGTCATGTCTCAAAGCCCTGAGAATAGGTCTGGCCAAAGGCCCCCACACCGAGTGCATTGCCTCTGGGTGCTGGGGTGGGAAACACAGTGACTCTTTGCAGAATCAAGTACACATCTCAGCAGCTCCTCAAGGTCAGCCCTTCTCTTCGAGAAGGTGTCACTTTCTCGATGTCTGTTCGTCAGAGTGTCTCTTACTCAGTTGAATCTTCTGAAGTTGTAGCTCGATGCCTTCTCGTGGCATTTGCTCTCCTGGGTCAGATTACGGTGATGTCTGTGGGTCCTCAGGTGACATCAGCTTTGATCCACTGCCACCATCTCTTTCTTCCAAGTCCATAGAGGGCTAAGTTCCCCCGAGAGTGGGTGTCTGGTCCATGCTGGCTGGACGCTGCCAGGAGTGCCTTCGAGTGTCGTCGGAGATGATGCCCTGCTAAGTGGTGGAAAGCCACAGCAGATGCTTGTGAGAGTATCTGGATCTTATAAAACAAAAGCAGAAATAAAGTCATAAAAAACAACGACAACAAAATGCTGGACCCAGCCAGCACGGCGTGGCTTGCACGCTGCATGCCCACGTTTCCCGGTATGGGCTGGAGTTGCTCTCATTGACCTGGTCAGTCTTAGAGGGTGGAGGCTATGCATTAGAACTGAGTAAAAACAATTAAGGTGAAATTCAAGTAGTATAAAATTCGTCATTTTAATATTTATATTTATTTATTTATTTATTTTTGAGATAGGGTCTTGCTCTGTCACCCAGGTGGGGGTGCAGTGATGCAATCACAGTTCACCGCAGCCTCATTCTCCTGGGCTGAAACGATTCTCCTGCCTGGATCAACTGGGACTACAGGCATGTGCCACCATGCCAGGCTCATTTTTAAATTTTTTGTAGAGAGGGGTCTCCCTGTGTTGCTAAGGCTGGTCCGGAATTTCTGGGCTCATGGGATCCTCCCACCTCTGCCACCCAATGTGTAAAGATTGGGCCACTTTCAGAAAGAGAGCAGAGAGGAGAGAAGGATATGTGGGAGAGACAGACATGTGGGAGAAGATGGAAGAACAGAAAAGATGGGGAGAGAGAGAAAAAGGAGGCGAGAGAAGAGAGAGAGAAAGATAGAAAAAGAGAAACAGAGTGAACACATGCCTCTCTTTCAGGTGTGGGCTGCTATGCCTGACCAGAAATGTAATCATTTTAATGTGTACAGTTCAATGGCACCTAGCATATTCACAGTGTTATACAAACCCCACCTATATGGAGTTCCAAAGCATTTTTCATCATCCCAAAATAAACCTCTCTACCCACTAAGCAATATCTCCTCATTTCCTCCTCCCTCATCACCTGGATACCTCCAATTCACTTTCCATTTCTATGGATTTACCAATTCTGCAAGTTTCATGCAAACAAAATGATACAGTGTGTGCTCTTTTGAGTCTAGTTACTTTCACTTTGTGCATGTTTTTGAGGCTTGTCGTGTTGCATCATGTATCAGCACTTCATTTCTCTTCATGGCCAAATTGTATTCTGTTGTATGGCTGGAACACATTTTGCTTACCCATTCATCAGTTGATCAACATTTCATTTACTTATACCTTTTGACTACTCTAAATACTGTTTCTGTAACATTTGTGTTCATGCCCTTGTTTGAGTATCTATTTTCAACTGTCTTTGGTGTATGATACCCAGCAGGAGAAGTCCTGGATTCTATGGTAATTGATATGGTTTAGCTGTTTCTCCAACCAAATCTCATCTTGGATTGTAGCACCCATAATTCCCACCTGTTGTGGGAGGCAATTGAATCACAGGGGCGTTTCCCCCACACTGTTCTCGTGATAGTAAATAAGTCTCACGAGATCTGATGTTTGTAAGGAGAAACCTCTTCCACGTGGTCCTTTTTCTCTCTTGCCTGCCACCATGTAAGATGTGACCATATTTCTCATTCACCTTCTACCATGATTGTGAGGTCTCCCCAGCCGTGTGGAACGGTGAATCAATTAAACCTCTTTCCTTTATAATTTAGCCAGTCTTGGGTATGTCTTTATGAGCAGCATGAAAATGAACAAATACAGTAATTCTGTATTTAGCTTTTTGAGGAGCCTGGAATGGAATATTGATAACCTCCACCTTGCCGGCTCTTATTAAGGATACAGTTATGTAGTGTTTCCCTGGTGATGCCCTTCTAAGAGATGTGTGTTGAGGACGTGGGCATGGGAGGTCTGTTCACGGCTTGTATCACTAAAGACAAATGTCTGTGTTGGAAAGCAGATAGGAACAGAGCCTGTAGGAACTCACAGCAAAGACTCACATTCTAAAGTTAGGGAATGAATGCTGAGGTACAGCTTACGCCAAGATAAAATCCCCACAGCCCCAGGACAGCAGCGCAGCTCTGCTAGGCTGATGGACAGGACTTGCACTGTGATCCTTAAATCATTACAATTTTCCTGCAATCTGGAGTGTTTTGCAGAGTGGTTTATTTAGCTGAATTTTCCCCCTGATGGCTAGAGTTACATCATTATTTAGCCATAAGGATCATAACTCTGGCCAATTTAATTTTGGTGCCATGATTAGATTTTTAACAGGTGTCTGTAAAATTCAAACATTCATGCTTTCAGATGCTGAAGATTAAACTATTGTGCTTAGCCGTTTTATCAAATGAGACATTGCTCTTACAGCTGCTGCAGAGTGCATGCTGTTTTAGGCTGTGTCCTGCTGAGATCAATGCTGACACTTTATGCGTAAAAAGAAAGTGATAGGCTAGAGACAAAGTGTGACAATGCCATCATGAAGGTGATTTTAACCAGCAAGCCAGGATGTGCGCTTCAGATGAGTGTCCTCCCTTTGCACTGCCTCGCAGGCAGTCTCTGTCTTGTTCCGGGGTCACAGCCCAGGTGCTCCCAGAGTTTCCAGTTTTTCTGCTGGAATTGCCTTAAATTCCACAGCACTTCATTCGGGTGTTGGGAAACACACTACACAAGCACACGCATGCACATACACATACATATACTTTTGAGATGATTCAGAGTCTGTAAAAAAGCAAACTTTCTGATTTAAGATGGTTGAAAGGGAAGTTTGAGTGACTGAATAGAATGTGGGGGGCGTGTGTGCATAGGTGTAGTGTATTGTGTGTGTATTCATGTACAGTGTGTATATGTGCACATATGCATGTATATTGTGTGTATATGTATGTGTGCATGTGTTTGCATGTGAGTAGTGTATTCTGTGTGTGTATGTATAGTGTGTATATGTGTATATATGTGTGTTTAGTGAGTGTATTATAGTGTGTATATGTGTATATATGAATGTATAGTGTGTGTATATGTGTATGTGAATATGTATGCATATGTGTAATGTGTGTGTTATAGTGTGTATATGTGTATATATGAGTATATAGTGTGTGTATGTATATGTGCGTGTGTGTGAATGTGTAGTGTGTGTACATGTATATATGAGTGAATATAGTGTGCGCATATGTGTAGTGTATTATGTGTGTGTATTTGTGTATGGTATGTATGTGTATATATGTATGTACAGTGTGTGTATATGTGTAGTGTGTGTTATAGTGTGTATATATGTGTATGTGCACATATGTGTATATGTGTATATATGACCGTACAGTGTATGCACATAACTTCAGGATGTTATTTTTTTAAAACTGTCTTGATACTTTACAATCAAATCTTGTGTAATGATAAAAGTACAGATATGTGTGAAATAACTAGCCAGCCCTATCCATCTCAATAGCCAAGGCAAACTCATTGATGAGCCTAAAAATGGTAGGAAAATAAATCGATTGCTTTATTCAAATTTTGGATTTGTTTTTATGGGAGAAAAAAATAAACTTAAGATGTAGAATTAGCTGTTATTGTCTTTGTTTTTCATTTTGAGAGAATCTAAAAAACCAGAAATCTAGACTCTCTCCTCTGAAAATCACACGGCTTTTGTGGGAAAACCACAGATCACCCTCAAGATACCAGGGACCTTTCCATATAAACACATGCATGTGTGGAGACACGCTCTTCCCTCCACCAGCCTCCCAGACACACGAATGCTGCTAGGGAGGCACCATGAAATCAGAATAGATGAAGACTGTCAAGATATTCTCTCCTTCAGCTCTTCCTTCGTTCTTGGCTTCATTAAGGATGGTGTTAGTGTTTATCCAGGATATTTACCTCAAAATACTCATTGGAGACCTGCCCCAGCTTTATACATTATTTTGTTTTCATGCAAATCACACTTAGGTTAAGACTTCTGTTGTAGCTGTAGGGCAGAGGAGTTAAAACGTTCAGAAAAGCAGACAGCAAGTTGCTATGGGAGCAGAAGTGTGCCAGGCACACCTGTGGGTTCTTGCATTTGTGCATGTATGTGTGTGTGTGTTTGCATGCGTGCATCTGGGAACACTGCAAATTCACAGCAATACCTGATCAATGAGAGTATAAATGGTGACGGATACAGAGGGGCTGGCCCAGGACTGGGTCTGAAGAGTCATGGTTTAAGCTGAACATCAGTGAATGTCAGTGATAAGACTGATTTGTGTCCTGGCAAAATTCATCTGTTGAAGCCTTAGCCCCCAGTGTGAGTGTTTCCAGAAAGACAGCCTTTAAGGAAATCATAGGGTGGGGTCTTATCAGGTAGAACCAATTTCCTTATAAGAAGCGGAAGAGACATCCTATGAGGACAGAGCGGGAAGTGGCCATCTGTAAGCCAAGACAACAGACCTCACCAGGAACCTAACCTTGCCAGAACCTTGACCTTGAATTTTCCAGTCCCTACAACTGTGAGAAGAAAAAAAAATTCTGTTGTTTAACCATCCAGTTAAACTATTATTTTACCACCCAGTGTGATTTTATATATATATATATATATATTATTATTATTATTATTTTCCCCAAGAAGGAGTGTCACTCTGTCACCCAGGCTGGAGTGCAGTGACTCCATCTCGGCTCACTGCAAGCTTCACCTACCAAGTTCAAGCGATTCTTCTGCCTCAGACTCCTGAGTAGCTGGGACTACAGGTGCATACCACCACACTTGGCTAATTGTTTGTGTTTTTAGTAGAGATGGGGTTTCACCGTGTTAGCCAGGGTGATCTCAATCTCCTGACTTTGTGATCCGCCCACCTCAGCCTCCCAAAGTGCTGGGATTACAGGCATGAGTCACCATGCCTGGCCCCAGTGTGATAATTTGTTTTCACAGCCTGAGCAGAGGAAGTCAGTCTTGTAGAAGGTATGATGGCTATAGCAGGTGTGCTGGACACACCTAGGTGTGCCTCAGCATAGATTCCGCCTTACCTGACCGTAAAGTCACCTGTACTTCAGGAGCTGCCAGATTTATCTGCACACACCTCTGAAGGCAATGCACCCATCAATACACGCTCCTGGCAGTGCTCTTGCTTCCTGACCTCACTGACCTCGTCTGATAAGTTGAATTCAGGGTCTTGGCATGTGCCCCCTATTGCTTTATCATGAAGAACAAAGTACTACTGAGCTCATTCTGGCTCCTTCTGAGCCTCGAGAAATAATGTTGCCATCTGAGAAAGAGCATGTGCCACTTTTAGAACACACTCTGGGAAGGCAAGAGGCAGTCTTTGGTCTCTGTATGTGCAGCCCAATGTAGCGGTGCCTTTTATGGGTCTCAGGGGAGCCTCTCTCACTATGATTTTAGTGACTAGTTAATACACTGAGTCACAATAGGAAGGAGATGCCACTGCACAGTCCTCCTGGGTTTGAGGAGGCAGAATTACAGCCGCCAGTATCTGATTTATAATCTGTGAATGTGGGAGCTGGACGGCCCTCAGGGGTGAAGGCTTGCCCAACATCCTTTCTTTAATAGATGAAAAACCTGTAGCGTAGCTTCAGTAAGTGCACTCCCTTCTGTCCCGGTGAATCCGTGGGGAAGACTCCCAGATCCTAGCTTCCGATGGGATCTTTCCATCTCATAAAGCTGCACACACCTGGGCTCCCCCAGTTCCTGCTGGACAAATCGGCAGTTGCCCGTTTGTAGCTAATATCCATCTACAGACCCATCCACACCAGCTGTCTGAAATCAGAAGGCTGTGCCCTTGTGGATGGCAATAGCAGGTTCTAAACAAAATACTCATTTACTGTTTTTGTGTCCACCACAAGCATATAAAAGACTTAGTCTACAAAATGAGAAAGACATTATGGATCACTGTGTCTTACCTACTGTTTCCACATCCTGGGATCGAGAGCAACAGAAATACCTTAATTTAGTTAACATCTTTATGAATCTACCAGTGTTAAAAATTGGGTCATTACCATATAAAACAATATAAATAAAAATCTATAATTATTGGCATCAAAAAAGTTTACTTTTCAGTTTTAGAAAGAAAGCATAGTACTTTGTAACATAAAACCATTTAGATTGTTAAATTACTGGAAATTGCTCATTGTAAATTACTGGAAACTGTTAATTAAATCAATTGCTTATTGCATGAATATTTTGGAAGAATCTCACAAATTATTTAGCTCCTGGACTATTTTACATAGTCAAAATAACAAGAAAGTAAGGTTAAAGAGAAACAAATAAATCAGTCTTATTGAATTTACATTTGAAAGTTGTATAGATTCCGTCTAAATTAATTAAAAAAAAAAAACTGCCATTTCAGGTACATGGTGATGAAGGAAAAACACAATTTATATTCTATTCCCCTGAATGTAAATCTGGATTCTCTGTTCTGTTTGTTCAGTTGTCCAGTGAAATAAGGGATTGATGTGCCTAGCAGTCAAAAAAAAATGAGTATTGTTTTTTAAACAGAGGGATTTTATGGAAAATTTTCTAATGAAAACATTTACCCCAAAATATGTGGAACATTGTAATAAATTGGTCAGATCTAAATTTTCAACAAATACCAATATCAACACTATTTTTGTACTTTTGTGAGTCAGAAACAAGTTTATGTGTCATGATGAAACAAGAGGCTTTGTATTGACTTTGATAGTGATAAAATAAAGCACCAGACAGGAAGGAACAGTGGCGATCCAGGAGACTTTTTAGAGAAGCTGGAACTCTCAGTAACAAAAGAATTAGGAGGCAACATTTAAGATATTGGAGATTCACAGTCACATTTAGGGAATTGAGAATGCACAGTAAAAGATTTCTTATGGGCAGGCACTCCTCTTTTGTGTGCCATGGATAAATCCAGGCTGGAAGAGGAGCACTGCTGAAGGTCCACCTTAGGCTCCTGTGATGTGTGTACTGACGGTGGCCTCAGAGGTCTCCCGGTCCAGTCCCATGGAGCTCATCAGACTGAAGACAGAGATGAAAGCAGATGCTCACCACCTAAAAGGGACTTTGCGTAGAGATAAACCGGAAGGATAGCTAAGTTAAAGAGGCATATGTTTGTGCTTCATTACTGTATTTTTCTCGCTGTGATTAGAAACAGTAATAAAGCAGTTCCCTTTTTCATTCTCCTGCACCAACTGTTGGAATTTCATTGTTGGATTTTCATTGTTGAAAGTGGATGTTTTCCGAGGGCAGTTTCTAAACTTTCTCAGCTTCTGTTTCCAAAACTTTAAACTTCAGCCAGTTAGGTGGGGATGAGGGTGTTGTGTGTGTGTGTGTATGTGTGTGTAAGGAAAATACTTTCGCTTGTGGGGAGTCTGAGATGTCCCCCATGACTAGTGCAGGGGCAATGGTTTTCAGTTCTTAGGACAGCTGAATTTGTCTCTGTTCCCTGGTAGGGCCTCAGAGGCAAATGGCTTCTAGAGAACCCAGGGGAGAGGGAACCCTTGTCAGTGGAATTCCAGCTCCAGCAGAGAGCTTCTGGCAAGCAAGTGAAAGCGGGTCCAGCCAGTTGCCCTCAGGAGACCACATGGGCTGAGCAAAGACCCACTCTCTTTGACCACAAAGGACCACAGGACAGGAAGGCCACCATCCCCTCACGTACTAAGGATTGTGAGTCTCCAGAGCTTTCCCAGGAACCTGGGAGGGAAATGCATCCCCAGGAATGACAGGATGAAATTTCCTTCCATGGAGATAATATTAAGACAGAGCTAGGTTTCCTTTTTTGCCCAAATAGTGGGAAAAAACCATATGCACACATCAACATCAACATATGCATACATAAACATATATGCACATAAACACACTTATCATGTGTCTATACACACTGATCATCACCGTACATATCATCGGATTTTACACAGCATACAGGTTAAGAACTAGAGGCTTTTTCAAACCTCAGAAGAATTCCCTGCCAATAAACATGATTACTTCTCCTTTCTTGGGTATTCCCTTGCTGCCCTTCAGTACCCTTGTTGAATCTGCGTATCTGGACTCAGACAACGTGTACTCCTCTGTGTTTGTCTGTTGGTCAACATCTGTCTATTGTACTGAGAGCAGTAGTTCATCCTTAATATTTATTGGATAAATATGCCAAAATGTATTTATTGGCTATACTGTTGATGAACATTTGTTCCCATGTTGGGTTGCTATCAACACAGTTGGAGTTTTACAAGTACAGTTGTATCAGATGTTGGTGCACATTCGTACTGGTTTCTCACGGACATGAATCTAGGCATGGGTTCTGTGGTGGGCATATGTTTATTTTTGGTGGATACAGCCAAAGCAAAGACGTGCCAATTTACATTTCAACCAAGAATGCATGAGTAACAGTGGCTGCCCACATCCACATCCATCCACACTTGGTACTTTGGGTCCTAATTTTAGCCATTCTGGGAGACGTATCTCTGGTAGTATCACACTGTGGTTTAACCTGCATATGACTGATGTGTAATGACACTGAGCTTTTCATAGCTTGCTCACCATTTGGACATACTTTTCTGTAAAGTGACTGCTAAATGTTTTTTGCTGATAAAATAAAATGGTAGTTCTTTCGTTGATTTACAGGAGCTTTAAAAAATGTACTCAAAATAAGAATCTTTTGCTGTATTGCAAATCCCTTATCCTAGACTGTGACTTTTTTTTTTAATTATTCTTAATGGTGTTTCTCCATGAACAGAAATTCTTCATATTAATGAAGTATAAATCATCATTTGTTTCTTTTATTATTATATTTGCTTTTCCTTTGTAGGCCCTGTTTAAGAAATCATGGCCTACCCCAAGGACACAAAGATAATTTTCTGTGTCTTTTCCCTGAAGCTTTATTATTTTACTCTTCACAATTCATTCTAAGACATTTAAAAATAATTAATGTTTGTGTTAATTATTATTTCATTCTAAGAAATATTTTAAAAGAATTATGTGAGGAAGGGGCCAAGACTTATTTTTCCCCTCATGGATATGTAACATCTTCACCACTATTTTTCCTGAAAAAGCATCCTCTCCCCAGTGAATTTCAATGGTGCCTTTTTCATAAATCATCAGGTGATTTGTGTATGTTTGTGTGTGTGTGTTTCTGAACACTCTTCTGTGCAATGAACTATCATCTACCTTTGGACGACATTTCCCTGTTTTGATTTCGTAACTTTATAGAGAGCCTTAATCTCTGGTGCTACAAATTCACTAACATGTTGACCCTTGAGGATGGTATTATATTCTGAGTCCTTTGCATTTCTATGTAAATTTTAAAATAATCTTATCAATTTTCTTTAAAAAGCCAGTGAAAATTTAAATTCTGATTACATTGAATGTGTTAAATTGCATCAATTTACAAAGAATTGACACCTGAATGCAACTGAGATCTCCAATCAAGAGCATGTCTATCTTTCCATTTATTTACATGTTAGATTAGAATACTTTCTTAGGCTTATTTCTAAACATTTGATGTTTTTGATTTACTGTTATAAACTGTATTTTTATTTTAATTTTCAGTTGTTGGTTGCTAGTATATAAAAATATGATTGGGTTTTGTATGCGAATCTTGTATCCTGCAAAATTTTACAACTCACTTCCTAATTTCAATAGTTTGTTTATAGATTCTTTGGTATTTTCTCTGTGTGCAATCAAGCCATATGCAAAAATGACAGGCTTGCTTTTTTCTTTACCATAAGAAAGCTGTCAATTTCTTTCTAAGTGACACTGTAGTATATCTAAAAAGTTCTAATAATGTTGGGCATTTAATATGTTTTGGTTCAAAATGTTTTTAATTTTTCATTATGATTTCTTCTTTTATGCATATGTTATTTAGAATAAAGTTGCTTAATTTCTAAAGAGCTGTAGACTTTTTTGTTATACCTTTCCCATAAGTATACATTTTATTCTTATTTTCTTTCATTACTAATCTGGCTGGGATCCCTAGTGTAATGTTGAATTATACTGATAATATAATACGATAGTGGACCTTTCTGTCTTTTTCCCAACCATCAGAAGACAAATTTTTAATATTTACCATTAAGAATTATGTTGCCTGTTCATGTTCTATAGCTTTTCCTTAGGAGATTGAAAATGTTCTCTCTATGCTTTTTTTTCTTTTTTAATCCTAGGGTAGCAAAGTCTGTCTCATAGATTTTGGCATATATTCACTTAATCATAGCTATCTTTTTTTCTTTTTGCTAATAAAATAAGTTGCATTGTTTGATATTCAAATGTTAAACCAACCTTGCCTTCCTGGAATAAATTTCACTTAGTTATTTATTATGTATTTCATCAAGTTCAATTTGCAAATATTTTGTTTAGCATTATAGTGGATGTGCTCATGAGAGATACTGGCCTCTGATTTTCTTTTTCTGCCATGTTTTTGCCAAGTTTTGGTGTCAGGGTTATGCTGACCTCTGAAACAAATTGTAATATGTTTCCCTTTTCTCTATTTTCTGAAACAGTTTGTATACATGTAATATTATTTTCTTTTTAAATAAGTGGAATAATTAAGCAGTGAGAACATCTGGGCCTGTGACATTTTCTATAGAGATTTTAAAATTGTGTGTTAATTTTTTAAAAAGTAGATATGGAACTAATATTTTGTCTATTTTTGTGTTCATTTTGATACTTTTTAAAATGAATTTGTTAATTTCCTCTACACTGTCAATTTTATCAGCATAAATTAGTTTATAATATCCGCATCATTAAATTTTTCTAAAATTTAAGGAATTTGTTGTAATAGCTCCCTTTTCATTTCTTATGCTGCTTTTTTTTTTCTTTTTTGTCTTTAAGAAATCAATCTTGCTAGAGGTTATTTATTTTATTAATGTTTTCAAAGAGCTACCCTTAAGCTTTGCTGATGTCCTCTATTATATGCCCGTTTTCTATTTCCTTGACTTCTACCTGTGTCTTTCATTTAATTATGCATAATCTTGTAGATTTTGAGTTGGTAGCTTACATCATTAATTTTATATATTTCTTTTTTTCTAAGATGTGCATTTGAAGCTGTCAATTTCTTTCTAGGTGCCACTGTAGAATATTTTAAAACTTTTAATAATGTTGAACATTTAATATGCTTTGTTCAAAATATTTTTAATTTTTCATTGTAATTTTTTCTTTTATGCTATGTTATTTAGAATAATGTTGCTTAATTTCTAAAGAGCTGTAGACTTCTTTGCTATATTTTAGTTATTGATTGCTAGTTTATTTCTACTATTTTTAAATGCCATACTGTGTGTTTTCAGTCCTCTAAATTGTGTTGACCCTTGCTTTATGGACGAGAACATGGTCTGTTTTAAAACATCTCCCATGTACACAGAAGGAACGGGGCTACCCCTGCAGTTTTCAGGCTTAGGCTGTGTGTCAATCACATAAAATTGTTTTATTGTGTTATTCAAAACTCCTTTATACTGAAATTTTATTCTTTTTGTTGTGTCAATTCATGAAATAGGTGTGCTAAACTCTCCAATCAAACTAATGAATTTATCTGTTTCTCCTTTTAGTTCTGCCAATTTTGCTTTTAATAATATGAAGCTATGTTTTCAGGAGCATAGGAACTAAAGATTGTTGTGTCTCTCGTTGACCTGACTTCTTATGATCTTGAAATGTACCTATTTGACTCTAGTAACACTTTTTTTGTTGAAATCACCTTTGTCTATTATTATTGTGACTGCATCTATTTTTCTTAATATACATGAGGTGTCTTCTTCCATTTTTCAATGT
>PVKV010014307.1:0-58012 GCA_004027835.1 Alouatta palliata | reverse complement strand
TTTTTTTTTTTTTTTCTTTTTTTTTGAGACGGAGTTTCGCTCTTGTTACCCAGGCTGGAGTGCAATGGCGCGATCTCGGCTCACCGCAACCTCCGCCTCCTGGGTTCCAGCAATTCTCCTGCCTCAGCCTCCCGAGTAGCTGGGACTACAGGCACGAGCCACCATGCCCAGCTAATTTTTGTATTTTTAGTAGAGACGGGGTTTCACCATGTTGACCAGGATAGTCTCGATCTCTTGACCTTGTGATCCACCCGCCTCGGCCTCCCAAAGTGCTGGGATTACAGGCTTGAGCCACCGCGCCCGGCAGTCCTTCTCTTTTATAATAGCTTTGGGTAGAGGCCTCAAGCCAATAAAGAGCACACATATTCAAACTTTGCCACAGCCCACATTAAATACAATTAAATATATATGGGCTGAGTTAAATTGCCATGTTATATTTTGTGGGTATTTAGTTAAACATTTATTTATTTCAAGTTTTCCCATTCCTAAATTAGAACCAACTTTTTTTTTTTTCTTTTAGGTTCCTAAAAACTTCAAAAGCTCTGCAGGCTTTCTCTACTGACCACGCCTCATCTATAAAACGCTCTTCCTTTGCCACACACAAGTCTCTGGCTGCCTGCTTAGCTTTTTCTTTTCTTGAAAGCTTCTACTTCTACTTCATTGAAAGGGAGCTCCCGTGCAGGGGGCAGTGGGACATGGCAGAGGTCTGGGAGGGGGTGTGTTCTCCGGCCCTGGCTGACACACCTATGCTGATGAGCCGCCTCTCAGCCCCTCTCCCAGCACAGACAGAGGGCTGGGGACCCACTGCGCAGAGTCCAGGGCTCTGCTTTCTAACCAGCCCTGCAGCGATGCTGTGGTCTTAGGCTGGGCTCCCTCCAGGCAGAGCCTGCCTCCTCCCGGCCTGTCTCTCACGTAACTGAGGAAGGGCTCCCATGGGGAGCTGCCAGGGAGTGGGGAGCAGGAGAGGCCAGGAGGGAGTGAAGTCAAGATGTGAGAGCAGCTGGAGACTGGGTCTGGCCTGGCTCCAGGGGAGGCGTGGAACCAGCATCCCACCTCAGGGCTGGTCCGGCCTGGAGGCACAGTCTGAGAGCTCCCAGAACCCCCGGGGCAATTGTCCCGGTAAGTGCAGCTGCGAGCCTTTCCGGTGGTCACTCATAGGTGCCCTGGTCTGTAAAGGGGACGCGGGCCCCACAGCGCCTACTCCCCAGAGCTGCAGATGTAAAGACCACACTGTGAGTAGGCCTCCGGTTCCTAAAGCCGGTTCTTAGATGGCTGCCACACCGAGTGTGGACTTTCTACCTGCAGATTTCCAGGAACCACTCCCAAGGCAAAGGTAACCTCCAGGAGCTTCCTCAGGGTTCCAATTGCAGTGAAATTTGAGCTGCGCTAAATTTAAGCTAGTGTTTCAAGGGCCCTGACTCGCGCAGGAGTGCGTATCTGCATGGTGCTTCTCACCATCCCTGCTCTGCCATGCTCAGGTGGGCTACCACGTGGCGCACGCAGGCTCCACTCCACCCCACCTGTTGCCCTCGGCCGGGTGCTGCCCACACCGCACGTCCCTGTCTAGGCTGGGTGCTGGAGCAACATCACCAATGCCCCGGAGAGCCCAAGAGCCCGAGTTTTTGGTTGCAGGGCGACCCTCTCTCCCCTTTGTAATACACTTTGTAAAGCAGAGGTTTTGTGAGCCTAAATGGGACAGCTTTAGTGATGCATCTTTTTGGGTCTTTATATCAGACCAAGACATGTGCTCCTGGAGAGGTAAGGGTTGCATTTATCCAAGTGACAATGTCCTCAGCATTTCCCACACCTCCTGCCATGTAAGGTCTGAGCACCAGGGCAGTCTCTTTGGGAGGTTCCTTGTGCACATAAGGTCCTGGCAGCCTCCGGGCCGGGTTCCCAGGCGTTCCCAGACAGATGCGGATACTCAAGCTTCAGTGAGAAAGTCAAAGAACCTGATTCTGTTCCTTTCTCAGAATCAGGAGGTGACCATGAGTAAATCCCTCCTCTTCCTCCCTCTCATGCTTTTCACCAGAAAGAACAACTTCCTGTAACACAGGTAGTGTTAGTCGTGATTGCTTTAGGACAGGAAGATTGTGTGTGTGTGTGCACGTGTGTGTGTGTGCATGTGCTTTTTACTTTACACATCTTTATACGCTCCAAATTGTCTACAATGAAAGAAAGAGAGCTTGTATCTCAGCAGACAGTGGGCATACAGTAGAGATGGTTTCTAATCACAAGGGCTAGGTGAGAAAAGGTAGAAGCAGGCATTTTATTGGCCTCCATACTGAGGGCGTGGGAGTTAAGTCTCATGAACACTTCTCTTTGAAACTTTTCCATGTGTGAATGGAAAATTAAGAGCTTGGGCACTAAGAGGTCTTGTAGAAATGTTTTCCTATATTCAAACCACTACATTTGCTATAGAAAGCAAGTATAATGAAAACCTCCGGGCTTTGTGTGAGCTGTTTAGATTGACAGACATTTAGACTGATAATTATCAATAATAATAATCTAAGATATTTACATTGATAATTATCCCCCTAAAATGAAATGTCTTGTCTGCTAGGAATTATTTATGTATTATGCTGTTGAATATCCCACAAATTACATGTGATTTCTCCTGACATTCTCAGGTGAACCAGAAAGGCAGAGCAAAAGTCGGTTTCATGCGCTTTCCAAATTACTATAAAATGCTCGGGCTGTGTTTGATGCTGATGACTTCATCGGTAGTAACTCAGAGTGCAGGCTGGTTTTTCACAGGTGGATAATTTAAGCAGGCCTGAGTAACAAGATGAGAAGTGCGGATTCAACTCTTATCCTATTAATCTTGTCAATGTAGACACCAAGTTGGATGTGTTAAGATTTTAAGAAATTGAGAATTTGTAGTTTAGCTGTCTTCTCTGATCCAATATTCGATGGCTAATAATGCTCTTCTGCCACTCCTTGGTGGAGATAAAAAGCCAGGGAGCGTTGCTCTCAGATAGCAACAAATTATCTCCCACAGACACACAGAAAAGAGGCAGAAGAGTATCAGGAAACAGGACGTGGCTAAGTGGGGTGACTGGGGATGGAGTCTTCCCTCTGTCACTCACAAGCTGTGGGCTCCTGTGTGTCACATCACAGTTGAAGGTGTGGATTATAGCAAACTGAGTCCCCTTTCCACTTCTAAAATCCCATCTTTCTCTTGAGAATGTTATTTCTTTATTGAAGGAAAATACAAAATAAATTTCAACTAAAAAGGATAGAGTTTTATAAAAACCAGTCAACTGTAACAAATGTGGAAATAAAATACAATATCTGACTCATCGAGATCTAGATCTTTTCCTTAAACCCTAAAACAGATGCCTGCAATAAGTAAACAATTCAGCATTTACACATAGAAATGAATCCTACAGTTAGAACAATGAAAAAAATGTAATCCCTACAGGACTTATGTTATGTCCTTCCCTGGTTGTGGTATTAGGGTGATACCGACTTCACAGAACTATTTAGGAAGGAATCCTTCTTTCTGTTTCTTTTAGTATAGTGTCAATAGGATTGGTACCAATTCTTCTTTGAATGTCTGATAGAATTCAGCTGTGAATCCATGTGGTTCTGGACTTTTTTTGTTGGCAATTTTTAAAATTACCGTTTCCATCTTGCTCCTTGTTACTGAGTTTACTGAGTTTCTAATCTTCCTGGCTTAATCTAGTAGGGTTGTATATTTCGAAGAATTTAGCCATCTACTCTAGCTTTTCTAGTTTATGTGCATAAAGGTGTTCGTGGTAGCCATGAATAATCTTTTGTATTTCTGTTACCAGTTGTAATATCTCCCGTTTCATTTCTAGTTGAGATTATTTGGATCTTCTGTCTTCCTGGTTAATCTTGCAAATAGTCTATCAATTTTATTTATCTTGTTAAAGAACCAGCTTTTTGTTTCATTTATCTTTTGTATTGTTTTTTCTTGTTTTAATTTAATTTAGTTCTGCTCTGATCTTTGTTATATCTTTTATTCTGCTAGGTTTGGTTTGGGTTTATTTTGTTTCTCTAATTTTATGAGGTGTGATCTTAGATTGTCTATTTGTGTTCTTTCAGACTTTTTGATGTAGGCATTTAATGCTGTGAACTTTCCTCTTAGCTCCACATTTCCTGTATCCCAGAGATTTTAATAGGTTATGTCACATTTATCACTCAGTTCAAATAATTTTTTAATTTTTATTTTGATTTCATTGTTAACCCAACAATCATCAGGAGCAGGTTATTTAATTTCCATGTATTTTGCATGGTTTTGAGGGACTTTTTTGGAGTTGA
Source organism: Alouatta palliata (assembly GCA_004027835.1). Classification (NCBI taxonomy): domain Eukaryota; kingdom Metazoa; phylum Chordata; class Mammalia; order Primates; family Atelidae; genus Alouatta; species Alouatta palliata. The sequence goes on along the minus strand of PVKV010014307.1, from coordinate 53,725 downwards.
TTTCCAGTTTTATTACACTATGATCTGATAGAGTACTTAATACGATTTTGATTTTCTTAAATTTACTGAGACTTGTTTTGTGGCCCATCATATAGTCTATCTTGGAGAGGGTTCCACACTCTGATGATTAGAATGTATATACTGCAGTTTTGGGTAGAATATTCTGTAAATATGTTGAGTCCTTTTTTTCTGCAGGGTATAGTTTAAGTCTGTTGTTTCTTTCTTGACTTTCTCTCTTGATGACCTGCCTAGTGCTGCCAGTGGAGTACTGAAGTCCCCCACTGTTATTGTGTTGCTGTCTATGTCATTTCTTAGGTCTAGGAGTAATTGTTTTGTAAATTTGGGAGTTCCGGTATTAGCTGCATATGTATTTAAAACTGTGATATTTTCCTATTGGAGTAGTCCTTTTATCCTTATATAATGCCGCTCTCTGTCTTTTTTAACTGCTGTTGCTTTAAAGTTTGTTTTGTCTGTCTAAGAATAGCTACTTCTGCTCACTTGTGTCCATTTACATGGAATATCTTTTCTCACCCCTTTGCTTTAAGTACGTGAGGCCCTGAGTGCTGAGTCTCCCGCAGACACCAGACTGCCTCACCTTGCAGCAGACTTTCTGTTTACTTACTTATCATAGTACTTACGATGTTGAAGAATAAAAGTTGTATATTTTATGTTATTACATCAAAAATACTTTCTTTTGTTATTTCCTTCATTGTTTTCTGTTTAAAATCTCCTTCTTTATCCAATAGTTTAAAATAAGTCATTATTTTTCTAGTTTACATGGATTATTTTTATACTTAATTTTTTAAGCCAGATTATATTAATTTTGATTCACTTAGTGAGATAGACCTCTAAAAGTTTTTTGAATAAAGAATTTTTTCCAGCAATATATGCTGAATAATCAACCCTTACCCATGATTTGGTATAAACTTCATATATGCCATCCACCTGTTCCATCACGGCATTTAACACATTAATAAATAGTCATCTTAAAGTCATCTAGCGGCCCCCAAGTCTGAAAATAAAGGAAAACCCTGAGTTCCTTCACGGGAAATTACAGGTATCTAGCTAGCCCTGAGAAGTAAGGAAGTAACTTGATAAGCAAGGTAGCGTAAAACAATAGTCAAGGAAGTTAGAGCCCAGAGATGTTTGCTTTCCCAAAGAAACTGAAGATAGCATCTTAATATCTGTCTCTGGTTGTCTTTTAGAAACGCAGATCCCCACCGAGGACCCCCACCAAAGGCTCCACTGGCATATAGACCTCAGATAAGAGGGATCTGAAGACTGAACTCTGACCACTGCTCTTTGTTCCAAATTTTGTCCTGAGGGACCTGGAAAAAGTTGTACCCATAGCCAGAGCTGAGATTCTTTTCTAGGTGACCCCAAATTTTTAAACAAAGCTTCTTTTTCTTAACTAATTGCAAATCAGAAAACGTTTGAATCTACTCATGACCTATAAGTCCCTACTTCAAGACATCTTGCCCCTTTTAGGCCAAAACCCATGTGTACCATCCATGTATCAATTTACAATTTCACCCGTAGCTTCTGCCTTCCTGAAATTTACCCATGCCTTTAAAAGCCCTAACCTGTAAGCCACTGGGGAAGGTGGGGTTTGAGCATTAGCCACCTTGTCCTCCCTGTCTGACGCCCTGCAGATAAATGCTTTCCTTTCTGCCTCTGCAAAACCTCGGTGTGGATACCTGGTTTTACTGCAGCAGGTGGGGAGACCCCAGTTTGGGTGTATAACAGTTCCATCTTCTGGGTTATCCCTGAGTCCAGTTTTGTTGATTGCCTTTTTTTAATCTCTTGAAAAATAGTTACAGGGTTTTCTTTCTAGCTTGCTCTATTTTGTATTTCATAATCTTCTTGCTGAAAATTTTCTTATGTCAAAATACTGGACAGTGTGTGAAAGAGCAGAGACTGAGATCATTTTCAAACCTGGAAATGCAGAATACTTTAGAGTAGGGGTCAGTCAGTCAAGTCAGTTTAGGTTTTGTTGTTCGTCACCAAGTCAGACAGTCTCTCCCTCTTTGGGGGAATCCCCTCTACACCCCATAGCCCGAGCAGAGGAATCAAGGCCCTCTTCTACCCCTAATCCCCACAGGTCAGAGGTGAAGCCCAGCAAGTGGCAGCCAGGACTCAGGTTGGGGGGCAGAATTGACATGTATCTGTACCACCAGTGGGGGCTCTTACTGGCCTCCTACTCCAACTTCTCTTGCGAGCACCCAATGGGATTCATGCAAAGGAGTGCAAACTCCTTTTGTGCTAGAGACCCCCAGCCATTCCAAATGGACCCACTAGCCCATGCTTTAACAATTTGATGAAATTTTGGTGATTTCTCCTTACACTTTTTATGCAACAACTCTTTCTCCTGAGCTTTGCTAAAGGGAAACACCCCACCTATCCTGGGAGCACTTTGTCAGTCTTTGGAATCCGGATGACTAGGCAGCCTTGCAAAGGTAACCCTCAGCTTGACAACAAGCTCAAGAGAAGTTATAATTCTGTAGATTATCCAGGTTCTTCTTGTTATTAAGGTGAGAATGGCAATCTTTATAACTTTCTACCTTCTTCGTGGAAGTGTATTTCTAGGACAGATTTCTAACAGTGCAAAAACTTGGTCACATGACATGCATAGTTTTCATAGAGAAAACCTCATAAATTAAATGTCTGTCTGTATTCTTTCCCCAATAATGCCACCTTTACTTGAAAACTTAGCAGAGTTATTTTTCTTGCTTCCTCAACCACGTGTTAAGGGAGGCTTGTTTTCTGGTATACACAGAGGACACTGTCCTGGGTGAGCCTGGAGAACTGACTGTTCAGTCTGGAAACAAGCTTAGCATCTAAGGAAAAAGACTCAAGAGAGACTGGAAAAAGTACTGACAATAAAGGGTTTAGCAGAGAAAATTTTTTTTTCTTTTTTTTTTCTGGTGAACTGCATAGAGAACTTCCGTTTTCTAGGTCCCCAATAAGGACTTGTCTTCCATCTCCTGTATATCAGCCATGTTTCAAGCAGTCCTTTTCAAATTCTTTCTGATGAAATTACTTTAAGAAGATTGATGACTGTAGAAGCTGTTTTTCTAACACAGCTACAGACAGGAGAGCCCTCGCAGCATTTTAGAAGTAAGGGTCAATTAAGCAATGGGTCTACTAGGTCGTTTTCCATGTCTAATGCTAGAGGTGTTCTACCCTCATAGGTCAGCAGCAGAACTCAGAGTACAACAGGGACAGCCAGAGAGTCTCAGACCCATCACATGTCCTGGTGCATGCATTTCCCACCAGCCGCCCCCAAAAAAGACCAGGGAAGTGGATTTAATGTTTAAAAATGAGGACTTAGGGCACTGTGGTAGCAATAGAAAGACTAATGCTCACCTGTTATAAAAGGAATGGTGAGGGCCAGGCGCAGGGGTTTATGCCTTTGATCCCAGCACTTTGGAAGCCAAGGCAGGTGGATCACCTAAAGTCAGGAGTTCGAGGCCAGCCTGACCAATATGGTGAAACCCTGTCTCTATTAAAAATACAAAAATTAGGTGTGGTGGCGTGTGCCTGTAGTTCTAGCTACTCAGGAAGTCAAGACAGGAGAATTACTGAAACCTGGGAGGCAGAGGTTGCAGTGAGCCAGTATCACACCACTGCACTCCAACCTGGGTGACAGAGCGAGACTCCCTCTCAAAAATAAAATAAAATTAAAAAATAAAAGATAAAAGGAACAGTGAAGAAAGGAATGAATCAAACCAAACTCACCCATGATAAACTCTAAAATCCTATGTGTTTTCCACAGGGCGTTTTCTGTGGTGCAACTTGGTTCCACTGAAAGAGAAAGAAATCTAAATAACAGGAGTAGAAGTCAGGGAGATGAGGAGTGGTGGAGAGGCTGGGGAGGGAGGGGAGTGAAGAGAAAGAAGATAGGAAGGAGAGGAGGGGTCTGCCGTGACCGGTACTTGGAGGAGCTGCTTGTTTTCTTTGGAGTTTGGTTTCCTGATCCATAAAATGAAGCAGCTGGACCCCATTATGTTTAAGGTTCTTTCCTCCTTTAAGATTGCATTTCCTGTTTGTTTTAGATTAAGCTAAAGTAAGCTCATGCTGTTGGGTCACAGTGAATTATCGTTTTGGTAACCAGGTCTAAGACACAGGGCATCATCTAGTCCACCAAGAATCCAAAGTCCTGGGCAGTGACACTTGGAGAGATATTAGGGGTCTTTTCCTGGGGATTCAGTAAAATGCTGAAATTTGAACTGGAGGCTATCTGTAAGGATCTTACATTTCTTAGGACAGAGAACAACCTAAACATATTCTCCTTCATCCTTGATTTTCCAAAAAGAAAAAAGCTTTTAATAGAAATTCTTAAAACCCACCACAAAATGGCAAGGTATCGTTTGTGTCCACTAAATTTTGTTTAGAAAGGAAAGAAACTTTTTCTTCAGCATGAGTCAGAATGTTAGAACTGTGCAATTTGAGGCTAAAACAAAAATGTCAAATTTTTAAACATCAGAAGTGTAAATCGCTAGTTATGATATTACTAACAATGATAATCATGGCTGACTTAACAGAATTCTCAATAACTTGAGCATTTTCAAGTAATTATCTATTATCTTAATGTTTTCTCATCAAATCCCTGTGGGGAAATGGGTTAGGTGGTTACATTCTACACATGTAAAGGACCTAAGGTGGTGGTGATCTAGGACCAGACTCCAGACACTCTTCCCAGTCCTGAGCTTTAGCTCCCCAACCCGAATGTCATACAGCAACGAGGCAGTTGCCACTGGGTGGGTGTGGGTAGAATCCACTGTGGTAATACAGGGCCCTCCCAAGGCAGGTAGTTTGTTGTTTCCTCAATCTTCCCTGAAACTTTTGTCTTACTTTTCTTCTTCGTATCCTTTTTTCTGGTCTTGATTTTCTATTCACTTCATAGGATGCTCAGTGCTGAGTATTTCTAGTGTCTGGCACAGGGTGCCACACATAGAAGGTGTCCCGTAAATACTTGTTGAATGACAGATTAACTAAATGAACACACAGATAACTGAATGTTCATCATGGCTCTGAAGCTATACAGAGAACCAGTTGTGTCTCAGTAATGTCATTTTATTTGTATAATTCGGCATTAGACAGTATGTACAATATTGTCCTCTTTCTTTACTTATGTCCAGAAAGGGTAAATAGGCAGAAGCACATGAGCACAGCACAAAAGCGAACACTCGGGCATTTATCAAGCACCAAGTTCTAGTGCTCTTGAAATGCATTATTCCATTTAATCTTCATGAACATTTTATATAGTCAGGGTTCCTAGTGGCTACTCACAGAAGCCAAGGGCTAATGCATAGAAACGGAATGTTTTGGATGCCTCTCGTGTATCCTGTAAAATTGGTGTTAGAGGACAAGCCTCAGGCAATGGGGAGATGGAGGTTAGGTAATAGGGTAGAGCTCACAGTCATCTCCAAGAGCCGTCTGATTAGGACCCCCTGCTGCCGACCCTACGCAACCTGAGCTGCCCCAGCCACGACCAACAACCTCCCAACTCTCTTCTCTTCTTTGTAACACTCCCTTGGGATCCATGTCCCGGGAAGGGCATCTGAACAGTTAAACTTCAGTCATACTCTCATGTCTAGCTGCTGGGGCTGCAGGGAGAAGGTTGATTTGTCACATTGAGCTTTCTTCCAGTGGGAGGCGGGTCACCTTCCGCCAAGCCTCCCAGTATGAGACATTGCTCTCCAACAGGATTCGTATCCTGGGCAGAGGGAAGAAAAGACTAAGGTGATTACATGTAGGTACTATGTTTTATTCACATGTTAGAGATAAGGACACGTAGGATCAGAGAGGTTCTGTAATTTATCCAAGGCCACACAGCCATTAAGTTGGTAGTGCAAGGCTAAGTGATGAGCAAAGGCACGGGACGAGTATGTTCTGCCTTTTTATTAACCAGTTATCTCATTCAACAAAATATAGGTTGAGCCATTATTTTGTGCCAAGAAGTGTTCTAGATGATGCAATACAGTGGTGAGCTGCCTTCTTCTAGAGTGGTCCTTATCCTCTTGGTGCTTATGCTCTATCAGAGATGCAGACATCAACAGAGAGCCGTGAAATGAAGCCTACGATTACCAATTTATTAAGCAAGATTAAGAAGAAAAATACAGAATACAATGAGAGAGCCTAAATTGGGTGTGGGGTTATTACGCTCTCTGAGAAAGGAGACTTTATCTGTATCGGCGTTAGGCAGATGAAAAACAGTAGACACCGTGTCCCGGATAATTCACTGTACTCAGAAACCTGGGGAAGGAAGGAGCTTGATGTGTTAAACATGATTGCATGCTCTTCTGTGTGTTTTATAAATGATTTTAACTAGAGCCAATTTGCTGACTTGACAAGTTAAACTTGCCATTTGTACAAAGCCAGAGTAAACGTGTAATTAAATGAAGACTGGGATTATAGATCATTGATTATTTCATGACCTGATGCATTCCTAAATTCTGAATTAAAAAAAAAGTAATAATTAAAAATCCCCTGAAATAAGTAACAAAACCTCTCTCAATGATGAGAAAAGCTGTCTGCAATGTCCCATGAAAGGCCTCTAACCCCCAGCTTCAGTGAAATCGATCACTCTCCTGAAGTCGTCCTCAAATGTTCAGGTTTTTCATGCCAGTGTGCAGACCAGGAATGCAAAGTAGAAAGAGGCAGAGCTCTGAAAGTTTAGAATTTCGTCTTAGAAATAAAAAGATTATCTCACACAACCCTCTGACGCGATGACACAGGGAGAAGCAACAGCCTTGGAGCTGGTCACTTGCTGTTCCCAGTGTCGACAGCTTGAACTTCATGTCTTCGAGAAATGCAAACACTATGCATATTACACGTCCAAAAAAATCCACCTCCAGTGAGCCAAGCTGGAAGGGCAGGAAGCAAGTACGTGTCAACTTTACAGAAATAGCATGTTTATGTAAGTAAGTGATTTCTGCAGCCCAGTCCAAACACTGTGGCTCTAGAGATGAGCAATGCTTAGGAAATTTCAAGTCCGTTGTTAGTGTGAGTCAGGTTAGCCTTGGTTATGCTAACGTGACAAAGAGCTCCCATCGCTAAGTGGCTGGAAACAACAGTATTAATTTCCTGCTCATGCTTCATGTTCATTGTGGGTAGAAAGTCTTTATTCACTGTGATCTTTTAAGAACCAAACTGAGGGCTCCCCTGAACATGTGCTTCCACCATAGCCAAGGGAGGAATTTCGCCCTGGTTTTTAAGACTTCCTCCTTGAGATGTCTTAGCCAAGCAAGCCACATTGTTATTCTTAACTTCAAAGTGGGTGGAAAGTGCAGCTCCACCTAATGTACCTGGCAAGAGATGAGAACTGGAATATTCATGAATCGACCTGATGAGAACCCCAGAGCAAATGAAGGTATTCGTCTAGGTCCAGATGGACTTTATAGGACCTCAAGAGTATCACAACAGTGACAATGAAGCCTTGCTCTGTCCTCCACTGTAGTCTATGTATAAGCTGGGATCCAGTCCAGAAAACAGAAACTAAGTATTTCAGCCCTAGAGGAAACTGATTAGTGATACAGTGTTGGAAGAGCTGGAAGAGGAAAAGAGAGGAGCAGGTTGGAAGGTATAAATGAAGAAGTGATTCCCAGAGGCCAGAGAGCTCATGCCCCTGGACTAGAGTCCCTCAGCCCATGCCTGCCCTGCATGCTGGAGATGCTGTCACAGTTGGTTCTGGATGTGCCACTGAGATGCCACCGCACCAAAGGCTGGAACGGTCATCAACAATGTTGACACAGCTGCACAGCTTCCATTGATGGAGCTTGAATGGGGTCTGCAGATTAGATAGCAGTGTCATTTCATTTCTTAGTGTTAATGGCTGCTCTGTGGTTATGTAGGAAAATTTCTTCATATTTAGCAAATACACACTGAAGTGTTGGTTTGCAATAGAACATCATTTTGGCAAATTACTCTCAAAAGATTCAACTGAAAAAACAAATCCTTTGTATTTTCTTAGTTGCAACTTTTCTGTAAGTTTGAGATTTTTTTTTTTTTCAATTTAAAAATTGAGCATAGGACCACTAGTGGGTCACCAGAACAGCAAACATATTCTTTCTTCCCCTATGTGAAGCGATGGGCCCAGCTCTTCTGAAAGTCAGTCCATTGCCCTAGCCAACATGAGTCCTTCTTCCTTGCCTGCCGGTCTCTCAACCCAAGGATCCTCAGCTGACTGGGCAAGAGCCATAGCTTGAAATCTAATGGGATTCTTATTGTGTCTCCAGATGGAAATACGGAAACATTTGCCCTCTGAGAACCAGGACGTCTAGAATTGCAGAACCTAAAGTCAAAAGCACACATCTTCCTTGGGTGATTGATTGGGACATTCATTGGGTTCACTGTGGTGAGGTGAGGCAAGCCCTTGGTTTCTTCCATCCCCTTGTTTCCTAGACCCATATAGCAACTTGGAAACACAGCACCACATCACAGTTATTGATTAAGGCAGAGACTCTCAATAATAATGGTGCTTCTCTTACCATTGTATTTTTTATTTTTTAAAATAAAAAAATGTGTTTATATGCAATAAAATTCAGCAGTTTAAGTGTAGAATTGAGTATTATCATGATGTAGAATTGTATTACTTCGAAAGGTTCCCTCATATCACTTTTCATTCTGTGCACTCCCACAAACGTGGGCCATGGCAACCAGTACTCTGATCTCTGTCTCAGCTTCTCCTAGAATTTCACAAAAACAGAATCCCACAGTATGCCATCTTTCATATTTGGCTTATTTGACTTATATCACACAATAATATGTGATATGTTTCTTCTTACTCCCTGATAGTATTCTATGACATGCATTTGCCACAATTTATTCATAATAACCCTGAAATTAGGTAGCATAATTCCTTCAGCTTTGTCATAAGTTTTCAAAACTGTCTTGAATGTTCTAGGTCCTTTGCATTTGCAAGTACAGTTTAAAATCAGCTTGTCAATTTCTATAAAAATGCCCACTGGGATTTTGATTGGGATTGCATTGAAGATACAGGTCAATTTGGAGCAAGGAAATATCATGATAGTATTGATTTCTCTATTCCATGAGTATGGTATCTCTCTACATTTATTTGGTCTTCAATCATTTTCAATAATGTTGCTTTGGGTTTTTTTTTTAGTTACTGTATAGACTTCTTCAATATATTTTGTTAAATTTATCCCTAATATTTCATGTTTTTGATGATCTTGTAAATGTTATTATTTAAATTTTAATTTCCAATCAGACATTGCTAGTACATATACATATGTGATTTCTGTGTATTGATTATGGTCCTGGCAGCTTGCTAAAATCATTTAACAGTTCTGGTAGCTTTTATATAAATTCCTGGGAATTTTTGTATGTAGACAACATATAGTATGTGGATAAAGTCAACTTTAATTTTGACTTTTCAATCTGTATGCTTTTTATTTCTTTACTTTGCCTTGTGGCATTGTGTAGGATCTCCAATATGACCTTGAATACGAGTGACAAAAGTGAATATTCTTGCCTTGTTTCAGATCTTAGGGGAAAAGCATCCAGTCTTTTGACACTACATACAATGTTGGCTGCAAGCTTTTTAATGGTTTACTTCATCCTATTGATAACATTTATTTATATGCCTTGTTTTCCAAGAACTTATCAAAAATAAATGCTGAATTTTGTCAAAGTCTTTTCTGTATCTATTGAGATGATCTTATGGTGATTGCCTTTCAGTCTGTTGATAGGGTAAATTATGTTGGTTGGTTTTCAAATGTTAAATCAACCCTTATTATCATTAAATTATACCCATATATATTTGATGTATTATTTTTTATATTAGCAGGATTTATTCTTTAAATATTTTGTTATAGATGTTTGCATTTCCGATCATGAGATATATTGATCTACTTTTGATATTATGGTCACAGGACCTCATAAGTTGAGCTAGGAAGTATTCCATCTTTTTTTCATGAAAGGGTGTGTGTTCAGTTGGTACTGTTTCTTCCCTAGGTGTATGATAGACTTCACCAACGAGGTCATCTGGGCCTGGAGGGTTTTATTTGTTTATTTGTTGGAACATTTTTAATTAGAATTCAATTACTTTATGGTTATAGTGCTATTTGGGTTATTCATTTCTTCTTATGTTTGCTAGTTCATGTATTTAATGAATACGTGTATTTCGTCTACACTAACATATTCATTTCTGTGAAATAAAGCAGTCCATAATATTCACTTATTATCCTCTCAGTGTTAACAGAATCTGTAGTGATGGCCCTCTCTCATACCTGACTTTTGTAAATTTTGTTTTCCCAATTTTACTCTGATCAATCTAATTAGACTTTGTTAATTTTATTGACTTTTTCAAATAACACAGTTTTGATTTTATTGATATGTCTTTACTGGTTTCCTGTTCTCTATTTCATTTATTTATTATTTTATTCTTAATATTTTTTCCTTCATCTTAAAGAGGTTTAATTTATTCTTCTTTCTTAATTTCCTAGAGTGAAAGCTTAGATTATTGATTTGAGACTTTTTCGTAAGCATTTAATGATAAAAACTACTGTCTAAACACTGTTCATCTATATGCCACAAATGATGGCATGTTGCACTTTTGTTTTTATAGCAATAATATTTTCCAATTTTCTTTATGATATCTTTTTTTACTCACGGTTCTTTAAAACGTATTGATCTATATCCAAATATTTGAAGATTTTCTCTGTATATTTCCGTTACAGATTTTTAGTTTTTTTTAACTCTATCACCCAGGCTGGAATACAGGTGGTGTGATCTCCACTCACTGCAACCTCTGCCTCTCGAGGTCAAGAGATTCTCCTGTCGTAGCCTCCTGAGTAGCTGGTATCACAGGCACATGCCACCACACCTGGCTAATTTTTGTATTTTTAGTAGAGATTGGGTTTCACCATGTTGGCCAGGCTGGTCTTGAACTCCTGACCTCAGGTGATCCACCCGCCTCAGCCTCCCAAAGTGCCGGGATTATAGGCATGAGCCACCACACCCGGCCTATTTCTAGTATATTTTATTACATAATATGGAAGATATCAGATGGAAAATTTTTATGCTTCATTTATACACAGACATTTTCCCATTAATTTTCATTTTCATTTTTCTTTTCTTTTTTTTTTTGAGATAGAGTCACTCTGTTGCCCAGGTTGGAGTGCAGTGGTGTGATCTCACCTCACTGCAGCCTCCGTCTCCTGGGCTCAAGTGATTCTCATCTCAACCTCCCTAGTAACTGGGATTACAAGCATGCGCCACCACGCCCTGCTAATTTTTGTATTTTTAGTAGAGACAGGGTTTCACCGTGTTGGTCAGGCTGGTCTCAAACTCTTGACCTCAGATAATTTACCCGCCTTGGTCTCCCAAAGTGCTGGGATTACAGGCATGGGCACCTGGCTTGATTTCTAGTTGTGAAAGAAGAATATATGTTTATGCTTTCAGCCCTCTTAAGTGTATTTAGAGGACTTCCCTTACAGCCCAGAATATAATCTAAATTGTGAAAGAAGAATATATGTTTATGCTTTCAGCCCTCTTAAGTGTATTTAGAGGACTTCCCTTACAGCCCAGAATATAATCTATCTTGACAAATATTTGTACTTGAAAACAATATGTTGTCTGATGCACTGGATGAGTGTGCTATAAATGTCAATTGCAGCAAGTTGTATGATCGTCGTAGCAGGCTGACTAACAGCCCTTAACCATATCCAGGTCCTAATCCCTGGAAAGACCTGATTAAAGACTTTGAGATAAGGAGATTATCCTGGATTATCTGGCCCTAAATATGATCATAGGAATCCTTGTAAGAGGCATCCAGAGAGAGATTTGCCAACAGAAGGAAAAGGGTATATGAAGACAGCAGAGGGAGATGTGAAGATGATACTCTGATAGTCTTGAAGATGGAGACAGGGATCCTGAGCCAAGAAATGCAAAGAATGCAGCTTTAGAAAGCGGAAAAGGCAAGGAAATGAATGCTCCCTAGAGCCTCCGAAGGAGGTGTTCCTGCTGACACCTTGGTCTCAGCCTAGTGAAACTCATTTCAGAATTCTGACCTCCAAAAATCCAAGAGAATAATTTTTAAAAACTATTTATTTGGAAATTATTATAGATTCAAAGGAAATTGGAAAGATAGTACAAAGAGATCCCTTGTACACTTCACCAGCTTCCCCCAGGGGTTATGTATTGTAAAATACCATACAATAGCAATTGTATAATATAATACAATATACAATATGTCATATAATACCGTACAATAGCAAAACCAGGAAATTGGCATTGTTTCAATATGTGTTCAATGTGTGTGTATAGTTTTATTTCTGTGTCATTTTACTGCATCTGTAGATTCACATAATCACCACCACCGCAACCAAGATACATAACTATGAGACCAGTCTAGGCAACATAGCAAGACCCCATCTCTACAAAAATAAATAAAAATTTAAAAGCAGCTGAGCATGATGGCATGTGCCTGGGGAAGTCCCAGCTACCCTGGAGACTAAAGCAGAAGGATGGCTTGAATCCAGGAGTTTGAGGGTGCAGTGAGCTATGTTCCTACCACTGCACTCTAGCCTGGATGAAAGAGCAAAACTCTGTCTCAAAAACAATAAGAAGAAGGGAAAAAAAGAAAGAAGATACACAATTATTCCATGAATCACCACAAAGATCTTTCTTATGTTACCCCTTATGGTCACATCCATCCCCTTCTTCCTGCCCTCTCACATCCGCCAGCATCTCTAACACCCAGAAGTTACCAACCTGTTGATCATCTCTTAGCCAATTGATTTTTTGAATACTTCATTTTTAATTTCACAGAAAAACTGAAATGAAAGTACAGAGAGTTCCCATATATTCTCTGCCTCACACATGTATAGCCTCCTCCACTATCTATATCCCCCGCCAGAATGGCAAGCTTGTGACAGCTGATGAAACTAATTTGCTTTGTTTCAAATGATCAAGAATGTAGTGATTTGTTACAGCAGCCATGGGAAACTAGCACAGTAATGTTCAAATCTTCTACATCCCGACTCATATTTATTTCATTACTGAGGGAGAAAGGTAGAAATTTCTAACTATAACTTTAGATGTGGGTTCTTTTTTCACTTCCAGTTCTGTCTGTTCTTGCTTTATATATTTTGTACCTTTGTTATTTGTACCCCTGCTTACACATTTCAGACTACCATGTTCTCTTGATCAATTTCTCATTTCCTTATTGTAAAATGTTGTTTTTGTCTCTGGTAATATGACTGATTCTGATATTTACTTTGTCATTAAGATAGCCATTCCAACTTTCTTTTTACAGCCTATAGTTGTATCTTGCTTTTGCCTCCAGTCTGACAGTCTCTGACATTTAAATATAGCATTTAGGCCACTTTTACTTCATGTAATTATCAACATGGATAGATTGAAAATGACGACTTACCAAAGTGCTATTTTCTATTTGTCTTATCTCCTCTCAGTATCTTTCAGATTAAATGAATTTTGTTAATAATTTCATTTTATTTTCCCTATTGGCTTGTGTTAGCTATACTCTGTGTGTGTGTGTGTGTGTGTGTGTGTGTGTGTGTGTGTGTGTTTATGGTTGCTCTAGAATTTACAACATATCCATTGAACTTCTCACAATCTACATTCAAATAATATTATCTTACCTTATGCATTATGTTAGAACCCAACAGCAGTCTACTTACATTAAATCCTTCTGTTCTTTGGGCCATTCTTTTCATATATTTTATTTCTACATATGTTATACATTCTTCAATGTATTATTGTTAGTTTTGCTTTAAGCCATCAATTATATTTCAAAGAAGTAAAAATAAGAAAAAAGTTTACATATGTTTACCTATTTGCCATTTGGGTTACTCTTTATTTCTTTGTTTAGATCAACTCTCTATCTAGAAATATTTTCCTTTTGCTTGAAAAACTTCTCTTAAGATTTCTTGAATTCCTTCTCTGCTGATTATAAATTCTATCAAGTCTTGTTTCTCTGAAAAAGTAACTTTAATTTTTGAAAAATGACTTTTATTCTTAATTTTTTTCCAATTATTTTAACTTTATTTTAGTGGTTTTAAATTATTTTACAATTTTATTGTTTTCTGGCTTGCATAGTTTCTGATAAGAAGTCTGATGTTATTCTTAATTCTCCTGTGTGCAATGTTTTCTTTTTCTGGTTACTGGTAAGATTTTCTTCTTTATTGCTGGCTTTTAACAATTTAATAATAATATATCTTGACGTAGCTTTGTTTGGTTTTCTTTTTACTTTTTGTTTTCTTTCTTGGTTACTTAGAGCTCACTGGGTTTCTGGAATTTGTAGGTTTAAAGTTTTCCTTAAATTTGTAAATTGTTTTGCCATTATTTTTTCAAAGACTTTTTATTCTCCCTCCTGCCATCATCTGGTAGTTCAATATTAAACTGCTTGATATGTTCATTGGCCGACAGTATTCTGCTTACCATTTTTCAGCTTTTTAATTCTCTGTGTGTTTCAGTTTAGGTAGTTTCTATTGCTGTGTTCTCAGGTTTACTATTTTTTTAATACCAGCAAGATGTAGCATTAATCTCATCTAATAAATAATTAATTTCATATATTGAATTTTTTATCTCTAGAAGTTCAGTTTTGATTTTTTAATATCTTCTGTTTCTACAACATGTTCATATTTACCTCTACCTTCATGGATATATGCAGTATATTTGTAATATCTTTTAAGTCTCCTTTTCTGTTAGTTCCATTTCTTTTTATGTCTAGTTCTGTTTCTATTGATTAATCATTTTCCTGATTATACCTCGTATTTTCCTGTTTTTTTTGCCTGCCAGTTAGCTTTATATTATATCCTGGATATCATACATTTTAAATTGTTGTTTTCAGGATTTTGTTGTATTCTTCTAAAACTTGTTGAATTTTTTTCATTTATAAAATTACAATTAGTTGTATCCTTTTGAGGCTCTCTTTAAAGCTATATTAGAGTAAGTCCAGAACAGTCTTTAACCTAGGGCTGACATATAGCCCTGGTATTAAAGTGGGGCCCTTATGAAGATCTGTCTGATGCCTCACCTATTAAGAGGTCCTTCAGCCTCATAAGTGGGTACATGAACTAGTCCAAGTCTGTATGAACTATAAAAATTGTAATATCTACTCTTTTTATTGGCCTTTGTTCTGACTTTGGCCATAGGTAACTGCCTTTCCTATATGTACAGATCAGTATTCACTCAATGACTCAGGGGAACCCCTTGCAAATCTCTGATACTCTTACTTTTTCTCTGTAATTCCATTATTTCTGATATTCTGCACATGCACATTCTAGCCTCCCTGACCTTCACAAAGTTCAATATATGTCGCCTAAAGTTGGTATGACTGCCAGGCTTTAACTGGTTTTTCCTCCCTGCCCTGCAGTCTGGCAACTGCCTCCAGGCAATGTGCTGAGGCAATCATAGGGCTCACCTCACTTGTTTCCCTTCTTTCTGGGATCTCAGTTTTACCCTGCCTGTGGTCCAATGTCTATAAACCATGGTTTTAAGTATTTTGTCTGTTCTTATAGTTATTAAAGTGGAAGCGTAAATGCAGTCCCTGTTACTTTATCTGGGCTGGAAGTGGAAGTTCCTTGCATATTCTATATTAATAGAGTAAATAGGGTGTCCTATGGGCATTCCACAAAAGATAGTCAATTTGTGGGTTTTCTGGATTTCGATTATATATTCACTTGTGACCACTTTTCTAAGATCTCTCCCTTCACCATTTATCATGGAAGTTCTGGCATTCCTATTTCACTTAATGAAAAAACGACCATTTCCTAAGTCCCAAGTCAGCCTGGCTTTATGTTTACATTATCTTCCAGAGTTCTTGCCAGAGCATTAAGTTTTGCCCAGAGGGAAATAGCTCCTGGGAAAGTACAAGATCAGCAGGGAGACACTCCCAGGAAAGAAAATAGGTAAATGACTGTGTCTGATCTCTTTTTGAACACATTTATAGCTGGACCTCCTGATAAATTACATTTTCTACAAGAGTCCTCATCTATTTAAGGTTTTTGGCTTAATGTAAACAAACCTAGAATTTATGGATTTATGGTACTGAGTCCCTTGAAAAAAATGTCACATAAGCCATGTGACTATCTATCTGGGTATGAAATGGAGATATTTCATAACCTCCGGTGCCCCTTGTTGTGTGAGATAACCCTCACCTCACTCAGAGACCTCACGTACCACTCTGCACAGCACCATATGGCAATGTGACCTGGGGAGACACATCTGACCTAGCAGACGCTTCCCTGGTCTTTGCACAGCACCATACGGCAATGTGACCTGGGGAGACACATCTGACCTAGCAGACCCTTCCCTGGTCTTCACAGGCCACAGGCCCCACCAGAAGACATTTTCTAGATCCTGTTGATCCTCTTCATCAGCACATTGCCTCGATTGTCTTGGCAAGCTCGGCATGTCATCATGATTTACTAGGATTTGGCCCTTGATATTTGCCTCGTTTCTAGAAGAAGATGAAGCTTTTCATTGCTGAGGCCTCAGCCCATCGTCTGGGGATCCCTGGAACTGGGTTAATTCTTCTGATATTTACCAAACTGAACTCAAGAGGTTAGATCTTGTACCCACATCAGCCAGGCACTGGCTGTGCTTCTCCTTCTCCAGACAGTGGGTTCACTGTGGTCACAGATGGCAGCCAGTGAAATGTGCAGCCCTGAGCCGGCAGCATCACCTTAGGTGTCTTGGTGCAGAACCAAAGTATCCACAACATTATTCCATTTGGATTTTTTAAAATTCTCGTTAAGAATCCCTAATTTGTAAAAATCTAATTGGTCATGACCTGGAGATGAAAAAATACTGACCTGGCTCATGCTTAGGGAGTTAGCCCTTGGCCCGGGGCTTAGCACACAGTAGGTGATAGAATAATCCTTTAATCCCCATCTCTGCTGAAGGAAACATCTCTCTAGTAGCTTCCGCCGAAAACATCAGGTTATGTTTACCTCATCTTTTTCTCTTACATCTCACATTCTTTCTTTCACTTTGTCGGGTTGCCACCTTTGAGATGCAATTTATTCAGAGTCTGGATCTTCTTTCTCTTCTTTGTTGCGGCCTGCCAGTCTCCAGATCCTTCACAATGTAAATCGGATCACCTCACTTTGGCTCCTCTGCTTCTCTAGTTGTTCTCCATTGTATTCTGAGAAAAGGCTAAGGCTTTACAACGGCCTCAGGTCCTGATGGGTTTTCCTCCCTCATCCTGTCTCCAGCTTTTCTGCCCTGGTTCCCTGCTACAGCAACAAGCAACACCTACGTTCAGTGTTGAACCCCCTGGGTATGGTTCAGCCCTGGGGCATTTGCAGCAGCTGCTCCCCTGCTGGAGAGCTCTTCCTTCAAATATCTGCTCATCTCAGTCCTTCACCTTCTTCAAGGCCTTGCCCAAATAACAATCTCCCAAAAAGACTGATACTCTGTATCATTCTGTTCAAATTGCCACCTGTCTCCCAGCCCCCAACATCTCTTCCAAATACTCTTACTCTGCTTTTTAAAAACACTGTTCCCATCTTAGACTAAATAATTTACTTATTTATGTCTATTTTCTTATTTTCTGTTTCCTTTACTAGGCTGTCAGTAGCATGAGTGCAAAGAGTTCTATTTGTTTTCTTTTGTGGCACTGAGTTTGTTCTAGTGCCTAGGACATGGCCCCGCCCACAGAAAGTGCCCAATAACTATTGGCCAGATCCATCAATAACTGACTTCGAGTCTAGGTGGCCGAGCTTTGAGTTCCCCTTTCTCCAAATGTTATTCCCAGTTTTAAAACTCTCCTGATTCTCCTTTATATACTGAGTGTCATATTCTTGAGCCCTAAAACATGAACTTACAAAATAATTTATTTTCAAAAGCTGTTAACTCATTTATCTGATTACTAAATTCAAATCTGATTTAAAATTATAAATTCTTCTGGCTTATATAAAATGAGAAAAATGAATTCAGGAGACTATCCTTTCTCATAGGAGTTTAATCTCCAAGGCTTCTGCTAGCACCGAAAACAGTCTGTGATTCTAAGAGTCTATTCACTTCTCATGGCCATATCCAAATATTTTAACACCAATTCCACAGCCTGCGCAGTTGGCCAGCCCAGCTGGTCTGCAGAATCTGGGGGAGGCTCGTGGCAGGCTGACGTCAATTGGCAGAGCCCAGTCTGGAAGGAGCTCACAGTCAGCCTACTCCCACACGCTCCCCTCTCTTCCATCCAGTGTTATCAACTAACTTTGCTTCTTATTATTCAAATTCATCTCCTACAATTTTTTCAACAAGGAAATCTGTGGCCTTTACAGAGTCTTTGGTCATGTTATTCTCAACCTATAACCATGCCAACAGAAAATATAGGAATTAAGTGTGAATTATTCTAATTGATGATACTGTAAATTATATTTTTATTTCTCAAGATATTAACGTTAATTTTTGCAAATGTCTGAATGCACCCTGTTATGGTTCTGCATTTCTTTATCCTAAAGGCAGATGAAGATGTTTGCACAGAACAGCTGCCCAGGCAGTACAAAGCAATTGATTACAGACATGATGACAATCGATTGCCCAGTTATCTTTACTTGCATGCCAAGGTCTTTTGTTTTGCAATTTGAAGACCAATCATTACCTCAGTCAGGCTCATTAAACAGGACACCTCTTTGGAACTGCAGTCTGCAAGTAAATCAAACAGAAAAATTCCATAAGAAAACCGGTGGTATTTTCGTATATGACTGGGTGGAAAAAACAAAACGAGTACAATTCATGATGTAAATAGAAAATGTTTTCTAAAAATAAAAAATCTCATTTATGCTAGCATTTACTGTAATCTGATATTTCTCATGTTTTGTTGGCAATGTAATGTAATGATAGGATGTGAGTGCCATTCCCTACGTCTCCAAAAATAGAAGCAGAAAAAAGAAGAGCGAAAAACCGCATTGCTGACCAGGCCAAGGTCTGAGTCCTGATGTTCTCAGCCTTTCCAGGCTGCCAAAGCATGGAATATTCCACCTGTAGAAATTATTTTGCCCATATTCTAAGTGACAATTTGAAACCTTTCAATCTCTCCTTTAGTTTCCTCATACTCCCTCATGCTCACTCTATTCTGGGAATCTGACAGATATTTACTAATTTGCAACTTGGACATAAAATTATTATCTCCCCAACTTCTCCCCTTGCCTTCTCTCCTGTAAACACAGCAGGTGATTATGAGCTCGCCCTGAACCTCACCTCCTCTCTGCGCTTATTCAGCCCCATTTCATTCTCAGCCTAAAAGGACACTTGCCATCAAACCTTCATTTCTTTGAAGTCTCTGGTTTTAGTCAGCCTCTCTCTCATTCCTCCCTTCTGCATTCCTTTAAATAAATACTGACCTCAATTCTCTCACATTTATCCATTCCCGAGTTATATCTAGTTGAAAAAGGAACTGGAGCGCAAATGCTTCTTAGGGCATTAATTTGAATGATATTTATTAGGCTCACGGGGTGCAGAGTAGTCAGCCAGGCCCCCCTATTATCATCTCAAATCTGATGAATGCACCTTCTGTTTCTAATTCCTCCCGCTCCCTCTTGAGCTCTAGAAATTCTGACTCACTTAAACCTTTTCACAGAAACAACTCCACAGATTCCAGCAGCTCCTCCTCCAAATAGTGTCTGCACATCATCATGCAGCTCTGTCAGAAAATATCTGTCAGCAAAAGTTTATACACAGCCATATTTGCCATATTTTCCCATTAATTTTCTTTCTTTCTGCACTGGAGTACAGTGTGCAGTCTCGCCTCATAGCAGCCTCCAGCTCCTGGGCTCAAGTGATTCTCATCTCAGCCTCCTGAGTAATGAGATTACAGGTGCCCACCACCACACCTGGCTAATTTTTGTGTTTTTAGTGGGGTTTCACCATGTTGGGCAGGCTGGTTTCAAATTCCTGACCTCAACTGATCCACCCATCTCAGCCTCCCAAAGTAATGGGATTACAAGCGTGAGCCACTGTGCCAGCCTAATTTCCATTTTCATTTCAAACATGTGCTCATATAGAAAGAAAAATTACATGAAGGTGTAGTAAATATCACATTTACAATCATAAAATTCACCTCTTAGTACATTTGATGTTTTAAAATTTACATTTCTTGTCTATGAATGGAAACCATAGGTTGGATGTTTGTATAACTGGGTGTATCCATAAGGTCAGAATACTAATTGACAGAACAGTACTGCATGGAAGGTGGTCTCTAATAGAATGCTACTGAGTTGCCAACACAGTCTTAGAATCGAGTCTTGAAAGATAATGGTCTGCTCGTCACATTCATTCAAGACAGAAAACTCTAATAGTAAAAGTATAGGATGAATTAAAAATAAACCACTAACGACAACAACAGCTAAAAGCTCCAGCCTTGGTAGTCTCCTGGTCTAAGCAGAAATGATGGTCTAAAAGAATACAACTTAGTAAGTATGACATTGAGTTGAACATTCCCATTAAAATACCAGAATACCACTACTTAACAGCAGGATTTTGTAATTTAGAGACTGTGAAATTTCTCAGGAATTTCTAGCATAATCCACTGAGCAAAAACCCAAGTAAGTCTGCTCTTGGACCACATTCAAAGAAGTTCAAGAAGCAAGGGAGATGTTAATCCCAATGCATTCACCCAGAGCTATGGTAGGGTCTCTTGGCTCACTGTGGGAGGGCACTGGCCAACTCATATAGGTCCAGGTGTGAGCAAACAGGATGAGGAAAGATTAAAGAAAATGGTGATGTTCAATCTAATGCTGTCTTCAAATAATTAAAGATTTTAATGTAGTAAAAGGAATGGACTTTTATCTCCAGTGTCAGTGCAGCCTGGTGCTGGACTCGCCACGCTGTCTTCCACAATGGTTGAAATAATTTTGTATTCCTGCCAACAGTGTAAAAGTGTTCCTATTTCTTCACAGCCTCCCCAGCATCTCTTGTTTCTTGACTTTTTAATAATTACCATTCTGACTGGTGTGACATGGTATTGCATTGTGGTTTTGATTTGCATTTCTCTAATGACCAGTGATGTTGAACTTTTTTTATATGTTTGCTGTCCTCTTTTGAGAAGTGTATGTTCATGTCCTTTGCCCAGTTTTTAGTGGTGTTGTTTGTTTTTTTTTCTTGTAAATTTGTTTAAGCTTCTTGTAGATTCTGGATATTAGACTTTTGTCAGATGGATAGATTGCAAACATTTTCTCCCATTCTATAGGTTGTCTTTTCACTCTGATGATAGTTTCTTTTGTTGGGCAGAAGCTCTTTAGTTTAATTAGATCCCAGTTGTCAATTTTTGCTTTTGTTGCAACCGCTTTTGATGTTTTCACTGTTAGATCTTTGACCATTCCTATATCCTGAGTGGTATTGCCTAGATTTTCTTCTAGGGTATGTATAGGTTTGGGTTTAACATTTAAGTCTTTAATCCATCTTGAATTAATTTTTGTATAAGGCATAAGGGGTCCAGTTTCAATTTTCTGCATATGGCTAGCCAGTTCCCCCAGCACTATTTATTAAATAGAGAATCCTTTCCCTTTCCCGTTGCTAGTTTTTGTCAGGTTTGCCAAAGTGTGCTAGCTGGTTGTTTTGCCCATTAGTTGACACAGTTTCTTCATTGTATCGATGCTCTTTACCATTTGGTACGTTTTTGGAGTGGCTGGTACTGGTTGTTCCTTTCTATGTTTAGTGCGTCTTTCAGGAGCTCTTGTAAGGCAGGCCTGGTGGTGATGAAATCTCTGAACAATTGCTTGTTCATAAAGGATATTATTTCTCCTTCACTTATGAAGCTTAGTTTGGCTGGATATGAAATTCTAGGTTGAAAGTCTTTTCTTTAAGGATGTTGAATATTGGCCCCCACTGTCTTCTGGCTTGTAGGGTTTCTGCTGAGACATCTGCTGTGGGTCTGATGGGCTTCCCTTTGTGGGTAACCCAACCTTTCTCTCTGGCTTCCCTTAGCATTTTTTCCTTCATTTAAATTCCGGTGAATCCGATGATTATGTGCCTTGGGGTTGCTCTTCTTGAGGAATATCTTTGTGGTGTTCTCTGTATTTCCTAGACTTGAATATTGGCCTGTCTTGCTAGGTTGGGGAAGTTCTCCTGGATAATATCCTGAAGAGTGTTTTCCAGCTTGGATTCATTCTCTCTGTCACATTCAGATACACCTATCAAACGTAGATTAGGTCTCTTAACATAATTCCATATTTCTTGGAGGCTTTGTTCATTTCTTTTTACTCTTTTTTTTCTAATCTTGTCTTCTCATTTTATTTCACTGAGTTGGTCTTCAATCTCTGATAGCCTTTCTTCTGCTTGGTCGATTCGGCTATTGAAACTTGTGTATGCTTTGTGAAGTTCTTGTGTTGTGTTTTTCAGCTTCATCAATTCATTTACATTCTTCTCTAAGCTGTTTATTCTCTTTAGCATTTCATCAAACCTTTTTTTAAGGTTCTTAGTTTCTTTGCATTGCATTAGAACATGTTCTTTTAGCTTAGAGAAGTTTGTTATTACCCACATTTTGAAGCTTGTTTCGGTCACTTCATCACACTCATTCTCCATCCAGCCTTGTTCCCTTGCTGGTGAGGAGTTGTGATCCCTTGGAGGAGGAGAGGTTTTCGGGTTTTGGATGTTTTCATCTTTTCTGTGCTGGTTTCTTCCACCTTTGTGGATTTATCTACCTGTGGTCTTTGTAGTTGGTGATTTTCGGATGGGGTCTCTGAGTGGACGTCCTTTTTGTTGACGTTGAAATTATTTCTTTCTGTTTTTTAGTTTTCCTTCTAACAGTCAGGCCCCTCTGCTGTAGGACTGCTGGAGGTCCACTCTAGACCCTGCTTGCCTGGGAATCACTTGTGGCAGCTGCAGAACAGTAAGGGTTGCTGCCAGTTTCTTCTTCTGTTATCTTTGTCCCAGAAGGATACCCACCAGATATCAACCTGAGCTCTCCTTTATGAGGTGTCTCTTTGGATATATGGGGGTCAGGGAGCTGCTTGAGGAGACAGTCTGTCCCTTATAGGAGCTCAAGTGCTGAGCTGTGAGCTCCGTTGTTCCATTCAGAGCTGCTAGGCGGATATGTTTAAGTCTGCTGCAGTGGAACTCATAATTGCCTTTTTTCACCAGGTACTCTGTCCCAGGAAGGTGGGGCTTTATTTATAAGTTCTTGACATGCTGCTCCCTTTTTTCAGAGGTGCCCTGCCCAGCGAGGAGGTAGCCTAGTCAGTCTGCCAGCAGAGGCGTTGCTGAGCTGCCATGTGCTCTGCCCAGCTGCTGTGTGAACCTCCTTGCTGTTTTGTTTATAGAGGTATAGATAGAACTACCTCAGTAATGGCAGACTGTCTCTGTAATGGTGGACTGTCTCGGTAATGGCAGATTGCCTTGGTAATGGCAGACTGCCTTGGTAATGGCTAACTGCCTCAATAATAGTGGACTGCCTCAGTAGTGGTGGACTGCCTTGGTAATGGCAGATGCCCTTCCCCTCACAGAGCTGGAACATCTGGGGTCCAGCTGAGCTTGCTGTGAAACTCTCAATCCAGAGCGTTTCAGATTGCTGGTCTTTGTGGGGGTGGGCCCCATGGAGCCAGACCACCTGGCTCCCTGTTTCAGCCCCCTTTTTTTCAGTTGAATGGGCAATTCTGTCTCCCAGGCATTCCAGGCATCAGTTGAAACGGCTGCCTTGATCTGTGTGAGTTTTTGTGCGGAGACCCACTGCACCGGCTGAAACAGCCATGCTGGAGACTCGTGGCACTTTTCCACCTGGGAATCTCCTGGTCTGTGGGCAGTAAAAACTCGTTTGGAAATTCGGTGGTCACTTACACTCTGCGTTCTCACTGGGAACTGCACTCCAGAGCTGTTCCTATTCGGCCATCTTAGATCTTCAATTCTTTCAAATTTTAACACTGTAATATGTCTTCATAAACTGGTAGGACAGGTCTCATCTATTTGTGCTTCTATTTCAAATTTTACTTACTTTTATGTGGATCTTTAAACTTTCATGTAAATATTATGGTGACATATTTTCCTTTCTCAAAAAAAATTCAACTGGAATTTTTATTGAAACTGTCTTGAATTCATACTTTGATTTGGGAAAAGCCAGCAGGTTTATAATACAAACATGTCCCGTCCAAGATCATGGGTTGTCTCTCCATTGAACTTTCTGTGTCACTCACTAAAACTATTTTTTTCAGCTCTCAGCTCCTCCCATTTGACAGACAGCTGCATCTTCTCTCACATGGCCAGCCACGTCCCTGAGACACCATGGTGAGGGTGAAGGTCAGAGTCAACGGATTTGGTTGTATTCTGCACCTGGTCAGCAGGGCTACTTTTAACTCTGGTAAAGTAAATATTGTCACCATCAATGACCCCTTTATTGACCTCAACTACCTGGTCTACATGTTCCAGTATGATTTCACCCATGGCAAATTTTGTGGCACCATCAAGGCTGAGAATGGAAAGCTTGTCATCAGTGGAAATCCCATCACTGTCTTCCAGGAGTGAGATCCCTCTAAAATTGAATGGGATGATGCTGATGCTCAGTATGTCATGGAGTCCACTGGTGTCTTCACCACCATGGAGAAGACTGGGACTCACTTGCAGGGAGGAGCCAAAAAAACCATCATCTCTGCCCCTCTGCTGATGCCCCCATGTTTGTGATGGGCATGAACCATGAGAATTATGATAACAGCCTCAAGGTGGTCAGCAGTACCTCCTGAACTACCAACTGCCTAGTGCCCCTGGCCAAGGTCATCCATGACAACTTTGGTGTCATAGGAAGACTCATGGCCACAGTCTATGACACCCAGAAGACTGTGGATTACCCCTCCAGGAAACTGTGTTGTGACAGCGGCAGGGCTCTCCAGAACATCATCCCTGCCTCTACTGGTGCTGCCAAGGCTGTGGGCAAGGTCATTCCTGAGCTGAACAGGAAGCTCACTGGCATGCCCTTCTGTGTCCCCACTGCCAACGTGTCAGTCATGAACCTGATCTGCCATCTGGAAAAAACCTGCCAAATACGATGACATCAAGAAGGTGGTGAAGCAGGCATCAGAGGGGTCCCTCAAGGGCATCCTAGGCTATATCGAGCACCAGATTGTCTTCTCCGACTTCAACAGTGACACTCGCTCTTACACCTTCAATGCTGGGGGCGGCATTGCCCTCAACAACCACTTTATCAAGCTCATTTTCTGGTATGACAATGAATTTGGTTGCAGCAGCAGGCTGGTGGACCTCATGGCCTGCAAGGGCTCCAAGGAGTAAGACCCCTGGACCACCAGCCCCAGCGAGAGCATGAGAGGAAGAGAGATGCTTTCATTGCTGGAAAGTCCGTGCCACACTCAGTCCCCCGCCACACTGAGAATCTCCCTTCCTCACAGTTTGCATGCAGACTCCTTGAAGAGGGAGGGGCCTAGGGAGCCCCACCTTGTCTTGTACCATCAATAAAGTCCTGTGTGCTCAGCCAAAACAATAAATAAATAAAAATTTTTTCTACAAAGTTTCTATGGATTAATGACTAATTCTTAAAAACTCTAGTTTTGACTGATATTTGGAATAATATCTTATTATATTTCCTAGCTTATATTGTCAGTGTAAAAGATACTAAGATTTCTTACGTTGTTCTTATCTAAAAATGTTGTTGAATTCTCTTACTAGTTCTAATAGTTGGAAGTTTTTCTGGACGGATGATTATATTATATGCAAATAATAACAGTTTTATCTCCTTTCAGGTCTTACATCTCCTGCTTATTCTTTTTTCCTTATAGGATTGGTCACGAGCTTACATAAAAATGTTAATTAATAGGAGTGATAATAGGTATCTTTACATCATTTACAATTTCAGAGAAAATATTAAAATGCCCCTAATCTGTATAATGTTTATCATAACTTTTAGAGTAGACAACTTTAACAAGTTGAAGAAATTCCTTTATATTTCCAGTTAACAAGTTTTATTGTACATATGTGTTGAATTGATCAAGAACTTTTTCTGCATCAATTCAGATAATCCTGCATTTTATACTTTACTCTTAGTTGATGTAATAAATTCTGTTCATATATTTATAATTGTGTATCATCTTGCATTCATGAGTAAGTCTTACTTAATTACTGTGTCTTTTTATCATACTGTTGGATTTTTTAAGCTATATCTTATTTAAGATATTTATATTTATGTTCAAAATGAACCATGCCTATAAATTTTGGGGTGGATTGGCCTTATCTAATTATAGAATGAAAATTGGGACCAGGTATGGTGGCTCATGCCTATAATCTTAGTACTTTTGGAGACAGAAGCAGGTGAATTGCTTGAGTCCAGGAGTTTGAGACCAGCCTGGGTAACACAATGAGACCCTGTCTCTACAAAAAATAAAAAAATTAGCCAGGCATGGTGGTGTGTGCCTGCTGTCCCAGCTACTCAGGAGGCTGAGTGATAGGAGGATCACTTGAGCTTGGAAGGTCGAGGCTGCAGTGACCTCTGATCATACCACTGCACTCCAGCCTAGGTGACAGAGTGAGATCCTGTCTCATAAAAAAGTGAAGTTTTTGGTCTTTTTAAAATATTTTGAGGGAAATAACTTATATAAAACAGGAATTAATTATTTCTTAAAAGTTTAGTAGAACTTATTAATAAACCCATCTGAGCTTTAGAGCCTTACTGAGGAGAAAGATATTTTTAGTGTTATATTTATATGTACGTACTGGGTGCCAATTGAAAATATGGTTAAAACCATTTCAAAGACCCTGGTTAAGGGAGTGAATAAAGCGCTTAGTTTTGGCATAACTTGTTTTCGGGGTGTGATTTCTCTTCCACCACTCACTTCTCACCCTCTTCTTCAGATTCCCTGAGTGAATCACACTGCCTGGCACTTAGTAGATGCTTTTTGGTTGAACTGATCAAATTTGGGTACCTATTATCATTCCCCTCCTTCCTGGCCCAGAAGCCTAAGGGAGACCTACCTGCTTCCTCTCACTCTAAATAGGCACCAATTATTCTATTCAATACAAATTGTCCTTTAGCACCTTAAACTTCAAGTATTAGAAATAAACTATGGTAACAATATTAGTGAGTCCACCATGGCCACGGCCCATGGGAAATTTTTCAGCCAATTCTGTCTATCCCACCTTGGCCAGGGGATGGAACTTTGGGCCCCCATGTCTTCACAAGCTGCCCAAGTGCCAGCCTCTGCCCAAGGGTCTTACTTATAAGTGCTCCATCTATAGAGGGCAAGGACTCACAGGTAATGTGGGGTTGGGCCACCCACACCAAGGCCACTGAACCACTTGCTGGTCGTGGGGAACAGAAATCCTGTAAGTGAAGAACACAGCTCCCTCTCTCTCTCTCCGTGGTTCATTTCTCAGTTGTTGTTGTTGTTGCTTGTTTGTTTTTACAGTTTTGGGGTTTTTCTCCCCCCTCCCCCCTCTACATATCAGAATGACTTAATCTTTGAGGCAAAAATCAGCTGAGCAGCCAGGCTTCTGAGTCTTTGTGATACACATTTGGGTTAAAGAGTCTTTGAGACTTCATTTTCAGTTTGATGTCAGCTTATCAGGTACCAACAAAAAAAAAAAGAGGAAGAAGAAAATAGAAAACAGAGGGCTAATACTCCAGAGAGGTAGCCCTGCCACACACCCACTCATGTGTACCCACACACTCCGGGATTATCCTCCTGTTAAGTCAATGGACAACCAAATGCTCTGCCTATGGGATAGCCTTACTCTGTCTGTGAAATAACCCTTATCTGCCTATGGGATAGCTCTGCTCTGCCTATGGGATAGCCCTGTTCTCTCTATTAGATAGCCCTGCTGTGTCTATGGGGTAGCCCTGCTCTCTCTATGGGGTGGCCCTGCTCTGCCTATGGGGTAGCCATGCTCTGTCTATGGGGTAGCCCTGCTCTGCCTATGGGATGGCCCTGCTCTGTCTATGGGATGGCCCTGCTCTGTCTATGGGATGGCCCTGCTCTGTCTATGGGGTAGCCCTACTCTGTCTATGGGGTAGCCCTGCTCTGCCTATGGGGTAGCCATGCTCTGTGGAACAGCCATTTTGCTGTACACTGTTGCTCTGATAAACTTTCTTTTACTGCCATCTTGCTTTTAAATTATTTTCTGAGTGAAGCCAGGCACTGTCTCAGGCTGAGCCCCAGTTTTGGTGTCCACCTGTCTTGATTCAGTACTATTGGGCTTGCCGCTTGTACCCATGGACACATAGCAGGGCTCGCCTGAGACCACAAAATGCAGTGTCTATCTGCTTTGGAGTCTGACAGCTAATGAATACATGTGGGGCAGAATTGAGTCTTAGCTTTTTAAGTTATAACAGTGTGCTTGGTGGCAGGTTGTAGAGGAAACTCATCTCTACCTACTGGTGATTGACAATGTTACTAACAGAACCTGAAAGCTGTTTGCTAACCCATGCTTCCTACCACCCAGTCTGGAACCCTCGCACAACCAAGCAAACCAAGGCTTGGTGCCTGAACCAAAGGCAGACCTCTACACAGGGGTCTAGAGCCGAATTCCCCAAAGTGGCCCCCACTGAAATCTTTCCCTGGAAATATAAGCAGGAGATGTAGAAAGGCAGTGGCCAGGAGCAGACGTAATGCAGGAAGAGGGCAAGTGGCGGAGCTCATGAGGCAGACCAAAGAGAAAACGTTAGCAGGGAGCAGGAGGCCCAGGAGCAAAAACATGTCAAGGCACAATTGTGACAAAGCCAGTGGAGGAAGAAACCTGGGCCCTAGAGCCGCTGGGAAATAAGGCTACCATCAGACAACCAGGGATCCCACTGGATCCCAAGGGCGTCTCAGGACTGTGGGGTAAGCAGCCAGCAGAACAGAATGTCTGAGGTCCAGACAGTATGGTCATGGTGGCTGCCCCATGCCTGACTTCTGGCCCATAGGTCAAAAACATTAAGAAATACTGGTGAAGGCATGTTTAAAACCTGCAAACACTGACATGCATTGTGAAAACAAGAAAGATACTTATCGGTTTGTTAGCTAATGACATAATTTTAGCAGACCTCCCTTACTTATTAAATAAGAAAGCATTCTTTCCTGGAAGCTGTTTCTGTGTTTAAGCAGAAGCCAACATGGCCTAATTACAGCTCTTATCAGGATCTTCATATGGGTGTTTTAGGAAATAAGAGTCAAATGGCAGAAAGCTTTATATCAAAGTTTTGGGGACAGGAGAGATTGGAGAACATGATAATGAGTTAATTCAATTGTTGCACAAACATGTGGCTGCCCCTATACAAAGGGCATTCTAGGTGATAAAAGCTCGAAATGCAGTAGAGCTGACAGTCTTCTATAAAATTTCCATGATGAAAAGCAGGGTATATAATAGAGGCATGAACAAAACATTTAAATGTAGATAACGTCATGTGAATATGCTTATATAAATCTGTCTTTACTCAGAAACAAGAGTCCTTTCCTAAGTTCCTTGTAATTCACCTTTCTGTCTTGCTTTAATAAGAATTGTTGCTATTGAAACTTGATTGACCGAGATTTCAGAGGGGCTGTTGACTTTTCCTTTGTCTTTACCACCCATTAAATGTTTATTATGATCAATGAACAGACCAAAGAAGGTTCAAACTAAAGTTTTGTTATTAACATGAGAAACAACATCGATAAGGATGGTTTTCAGCTTAAATATGTATCTTACTAGTATGTATTAGGTAACTGACACACTCATGAAAAGTGCCTAATAAGGTCTGGCTCTGTGTCCCCACCCAAATATCATCTTGAATTGTAATCTGAACTGTAATGCCCACGTGTTGGGGGAGGAACCCTGTGGGAGGTGATCAGATAGATGATGGGCTGGTTCCCCCATGCTGTCCTCATGATAGTGACTGAGTTCTCATGAGTCCGATGGTTTTATAAGGGGCTTTTCTCCCCTTTGCGCTACACACTTTTCTCTCCTGCCACCATGGAAACAAGGACATGTTTGCTTCCCCTTCCACCATGATTTTAAGTTTCCTGAAACCTCCCCAGCCATGCAGAGTCAACTAAACCTCTTTCCTTTATAAATTACCCAGTCTTGGGCAGTTCCTTATACAGCATGATAACAGACTAATACAGTGCCTGCCCTGGGATGAAGCCAGCACAGAGGAAAATCAGACACAAATGACAGAACCAGAGAGAGTTTGCATTTGAACAATTGCTTCTTATGTCCAGTCATGCTACAAAAGCTAATAAACTTAGATTGATCTGTGCTCATTTTTATTTGTGCAGTCCTTGTCCTGTAATATCCTTAGTATTATTCCTGTTATAAAGCAAACTATTGGAAAGGTTTTCATCATACATACTACTCTCTAGAACAGTATATAGGGCCTAATAATTTTCCTTACATTTTGGAAGTTACTTGCATAAAACTATGTAGTATTGATGCATTTTTAAAATTTCTTCTATGATTGATTATGAGTACGAAGACCAGGCAAGATTTTTTCTGAAGTGGAGCACTTTTGAGGGTAAAAATGAGTGCTAACCAGGTAGATGCAAAAACAGATATAAAACAATATACTCCTAGACAAATCAGGAGATATTATGGGTTTTGGCAAGAAAAGGGTTAGCTGCTGTTCTGTAATCTGTTCTCTCTCTCAGAGACCCACGGAAGACAAAGAAAAATTGAAGAAATCATCTGGTCAAATTTAGTAAATGTATGAATCAGATTTCTTCATGATATTTACTGGGGGAAAAAATGGAGCGTCCTCAACTATAAAATGCTGTTAGCAGGCTGTGACTGGTTTACCTAGGTTGCATACAATAAGCAAGCACAGGATTTATAGATTTATATTGCAACAGGGCCCTGGAAAATGTCAATGTCAAATGTGTAACTATCGTAGTATAAAATGGAGATATATTCATGATTGAAATGCTTTCTTTGTGAAAGCAATGCCCAGCACATGACTAGGGCTTTACACGATAAATGTTGGCAATCAAGAACTTGTGATCACACTGGTGGTCTTAGTATCCTTGCTTCAACAGGATCTTGTGGTTACCCGTGCCTTTTGACTCACTAGTAAAGCTTCGAAAGAGTACAATTTATGATTTTTTTATAACTCTTATTTGATTATTTGACCTAATTTTCTAATTTTTTAATGAGGGAATTGTGCAGAATATGTGCTTATTTTTTTTCCAATCTCTTCTCTGCCTTTGCTTAGATAGCCATCCTTAATTCTAAGATAATGCATTTGAGTCTTTCATTTCTTTGATTGCCTTTGCCTTTAGAATTCTGCCTGCCACAATTGCGTACATAATGCACATATGTAATGCCATTTTCACCCCTAAATACTTCAGTGTGAGTTTTCTAAAAGCAAGTATATTATCTTATGTAACCACAGGGCAATGATTAAAATCAAGAATTAACCTTGATAGAGTACTGGAATCTAATCAGCAAACGTCTTCCAAATGTTGCCAGGTGTTCCACTGAACTCTCTCTACAGAGAAACTAACAACAGGCAGGCTTCCGGACTGCAGCCCAGGATCTCATGCTGTGCTTGGCGATCTTGTCTCTTCAGCCTCCTTTAATTGGAAACATCTCCTTGGTCTTTCTTTGTCTTTCACAATCTTGATTTTTTAAAAAGTGTATGGCCTATACAGTTTTTCAAAAGATACTTCTTGAACAATGTCCTGGACTTGAAGGAGAATTTACTTAGGATCAGTTTCGTTAGAACCATGCACTCCTATTGAAAGACAGAGAATGCGCTACAGATAACAGGCATAAATAAAAATGATAAAAGCAAAATATTAAAATTATACAATTAAAAAAATATATTCAAGGTTTTTATTTTTGTTTGCTTTGTTTACTGTTAAATATTAAGATCAAAGTAACTTCCTGAAATATCAACATAAAAATATGAGTAACCGTGTCACTATGAAGAAAATAGAGTATTTCTAAGAACCAATTTGTCTTCTCAGCTCATTTTTATTTGATGTTGATCAAAACATACAGTTGACAGCTTAGAAGATAAAAGAAAATGTTATATCTGTACACATACACACCAGTTACTTGATGTTCAATAGAGTAATGGGATAGGTGTTGGGGGCTAATCAAAGACTAGGCAAAAACAGTCAGAAGATGATGCAACCCACTGATGGTGTCCCAGCAGCGGATACACACTACTCTCCACGCACACCCAGTTCCGAAAAAAATAGCGAGTTTTCCATTTGCATGTGTAGTGGTGCTTTGGGTTTTTACAAGACACCTTTGACCAGTGTGGAGTATAGTAATCTTACCTGCGTTCTCTGTTTCCACGTGTGTTTCCTGGATTGGATGGTTTGATCCTACTGGAATTTAATCTAACTTAATTGATACTTCTTCAGGCTGTCATTGGCTTCTTATGTGGCTCGTTCTTTTCATAGTCAATCCCACCATAAAACCATCTTTCCCACCACCTTCAAGTCAACAGGATCATGGTTTTCCATCCCACCTCCCTTTTTTGGCTTAGTGCCCACACTCCCCATCACAGGAATCTCCCAAGGAGCTCCTTCACCGCGAGACTCCCTGGACGCGCAGTAGCCCGCACAGGATCCACAACAGGGATGCAGAAAGCAGGGCGGTGGCTCTCGTGCGCTTTCCGATGTGTTTGTATATTTATTGCACTTTTCTTTCCAATGTATCAGATGCCGAAAATGTCTGTTTCTTGAATGCTGAAATATTTCCATGGATGCAGTCACTTTGGGGGTATATGTGATATGCCTACATCACCATCCTTATTAGTCACATTATTTAGACCCTAAATCAGTTAGTTTAGCTCTGTCCCCCAGAGCGTGGGAGGAGCGCCAAATGCACCGGCACACTACAGTTTGTTTCTGCTTTGCTCCGTCTTGGTGAGGGAGCCCTTTCAATGCACATCCAGCTTCTTTTCCACTCAGGAAACTCTTCTTACGATTCCCTCGAATCCCTTTGATTTTGTTTTCTTTGTTAAGATGATTTTTCTCTCTCTATGCCCACGTTTATTAACTAAGCTCTCATCTTTCTTCCCACTTGCTCTGGATTCCCGCGAGCTTTCCAAGGGCACCCTCTGCTGACCCGACTCGCCGTCCCGCGGTGTCAGTCTCCTCACTGCTTCTAGCTCCATTGCAAGTCTGTGATAGCGCTTTCAGCTGCTGTAACCCTTTCTCGGGAGTTCATCACAGATTGTAAAATCTGGTATTTTATTTTTACTCCATTGTCTTTCTTTTTAACTAAGTTTGTTCTTTCCAAAAACTTCCTTGATGTTGACTCAAATGGCATTTGTCTTCTCATATATACAAAACATTTAAAATATTTTTAAAATACTTCTGTAGAATCTTGGAGTACGTCATTTTTAGATATGCCTCTACTTTATCTTTCAGCCACACACACATACACACACACACCTGAATCCTGTTGCCAGTGAAATCACCTTCTCTGTGCATACCCAGCAGGCAGGTGACTGTGCGGAGCCAACGCCTGGCTTCTTCCCACGTCACCTGCAGCAGCCCTGCCGCTCCCACTCACGCAGTCCTGGGATGCTGCACCAGGGGCACCTCGAGAACACATGCCCCAAGAGGGGTTGTCAGGAGCAGAAGTGGTGACAGAACTCAGCATCTTTATTCTTTTTCAACTGGCCTCTTTCTTGAAGTAAGGCTTCTTAATCGGCTTCCATCTACTTGACAATTATCCAAGATTTCTCACTGACCCTAAGCAGAGGTCATCTGCCATCTGTCACCTGGGCAGGGTGCCCTCGTGATTGTCACAGAGTTTGTAAGAGTCTCTTGCATGCCTTTCTGGGATGCCCATCGAGAGATGTGAGGACACATTCATTCAATACTCACCTCTTTCCTGCTGTTTTCCATCCTCCATTCAGGCTATGATGATTTTGGCTAACCAGGGACAGGTGGAGGAGCATATTCGCCCAGGTGCTCAGCTGATGCCCCTGGAGACCATCGGGCTTCAGAGGCAGGGGACAGCGCCCCCTGAGGCTGGGGAGATTTCCGGTCACGAGTCCCACTGCATCTGAGGTGCCAGGAGGCCCTGCTGCCCTCCAGCAGAAACACTGTGGTGTCATGATGAGTTATTATCACAGAAGACATAGTCGGATGTATGGATATAGTTTTTAAATTCTATTTTATTTCTGAAGAAAGGAAAACAAAGCCATCAATTACGGGGTTCATAAACAAGTCCCCAGAAAGGAATCTGACCAAGAGTTTCCCAAATTGTTACTTTAAATTTTCATCTTTATCTGTATCTTTTTCTAGAAATTGAGAACTATCTGCTGTTAGCCTGGTGACAGTTTCAACCCCAGAACAAGTGTGGTTTCATTTCATTCAGGAGCTAAGTCATTTATCAAACTGACACGTAACATGAACAAAAGCTGCTGTCTGGGGCTAAGAGGTGTAATATCCCTCGGGTCCTGAAACTGCTCTGGACATGGGTCTAAGTGACCCAGAACTTATGGCCTGAGTGCCGGGGGTCACTGTTGTAAAGATGCCTGAAGGCTTGTGGAGGGCCTCAGTCTCTTCTTGCACACTCCTTTGTTAAGCAAGAATCATTGGTATCAGCGTCAAAGCTGAGCAAATGACTACTCAACTTTGAATTAAAAATGAACTCAGAGTCCAGGCGCGGTGACTTACGCCTATAATCCTAGCACTTTGGGAGGCCGAGGCGGGTGGATCACCTGAGGTCAGGAGTTTGAGATCAGCCTGGCCAACAAAGTGAAACCCCGTCTCTACTAAAAATACAAACATTAACTGGGAATGGTGGCAGGTGCCTATAGTACCAGCTACTTGGGAGGCTGAGAGAGGAGAATCTCTTGAACCAGGGAGTGGAAGTTGCGGTGAGCCAAGAACATACCACTGCTCTCCAGCTTGGACAATGGAGTAACACTCCGTCTCAAAAAAAAAAAAAAAAACCTCAGAGAGCATGGCTGCCTCTGGAAGGGAGAGGTCTGGCAGGCCACTCTGTCCAGTCTCGAATGACAGGGATCAAGCTCAGGCTATCCTCATGTCCCCAAATTCTTGCCTGGTTCTCTTTCTACCAAGTCATAAAAATAGAACTCTTCTGTAATTTTTCCACATTTTTCACTATAAAATAGTGGCTATCTACATGCCTGCTTCATGTAGTTTTCTAGAAGTGCCTGATATCTACAAAATTTTTAGGATTTTGACACAAACTAAAAATTCCAACAATGCCATTATTTTAAAAATAAGCCATTTCTTTGTTCTTTCCTCTTTACCTAGAAAGTGATCTCAGAAATGCATTCTTAAACAATTTCTAAATGCATCTCTGTAGTACTATGAAGTACTGTCAATCTGAGGATATTTATTAAAATCATAAATGCCTAAGTTTGTAAAAGCTAAACATTTCAATCACCAAGCACTTTTTCTTGCAAATTTTTCTAAGTAAAACATCTGGAGCGGAAATAACCAGAATCGCATGTACTTCCAAATTCTGTAAACATCTTCAATTTCCTGGATTTCTTCTCCTCTAATATTTGAAAACCAACCCTTTATGAGAACACAAGAAAATGCTGAATGTGGCAGGCATGCAAATGGTCTTAGCTATAGATTTTAACCTGAGTATATTTCAGTACCATATGGAAATAACTAGCTTAAGAAATATTACACATTCTACAACTTCAGCATTTGCACATGTAAAGGAATCAGAACTAATTATTGAAGCTCTTGGGACACTCCTGGCTTTTGAGTAATTTATTGCACCAAAAGCATCCACACAGCCAAGGGCGATTTATTGAACCAGAAATCCAGAAGCTGTTTATTAACATTTATTATGAATTCCTACGATAATAGATACATTTTAAAGGCTTTTTTGGTCATTTGCCTCACAATGTCAGTAGTATGCAAAGCAAATAACATACAATCACAGCTGGATTTTTGGTTGGATGGAAGGCCTGACTTTTGTGTGTCGATATAGGTATGGACGTAGTATGGAATTTCTCTGGGACAGTCTAGGTGGAGCTGCTACAAGATGTGACAGAGTAACAGACGAGAAGCCAACAGCTGCCGTTAGTAGTGGAAAAAGAACACTCACCTCTCAGTTATGTGAGAAATGCATCATGTGTAAACTTTATTCAGCAAAAACTATGATCACTCAATCGGTCATCTTACGGTTATGGGATGCCTGGGGTGTTGCTTTTCTGACCGGAAACCTCTGCGGCTGGCGGCACCTTTGCCTGAGTTTTGCCAAGACCTACTGGGCTCGTCCCACACACTTGGCCTGGCAAGCTGTGCTCGGCTCACACTACCAGCCTGGGTCCCACACCTGCCTAGAGAGCTGGCTCTCAGTGCTCCGTGAGCAGGACCCACGAGCAGCCGCAGCTGTGCCTCAGAGGGTGTGGTTCCCGCATGATTTGTGGAGCCAGAGGCCCAGGTCTGCAGCCAGGACTTGAGCAGCTGCAGCTGCACCCAGGGAGTTCCTGCTCCACCAGTTTGGAAGGGGTGGAGCTCCCACTTGTCTCTGGCTCCTGCCGGCTCTGCGGAGTGTGCAGCCCTGGCTGTGCCTCTCTGCTACAGACAGCGTGATGGTAGCAGCTGCTCAAGATGGGCCGCCACTGCTCAAGACGGGCCGCCACTGCTCAAATGAGCCGCCACTGCTCAAGACGGGCTGCTGTTGCTATCACTGCACTATTTGTTATGCAATAATTATGAGTCAAGCATTTAGGCTGAGAGGTGAGGGAGCACAGGAGAAGTATGTGTCTGTCTTTCTTAGAGTTACAAAAACTTCATGAAGGTTATCCACCATCTTCGAACTGAGACTTGAAAAGCAATTAAACATTTCTAGGTAGCCAAGAAAGAGGAGAACATCTCTGGCACAAAAGTGACTTTTAAAGCACACCCTAGGAAAGTTGAAGACATGAAACATTTAAAAGGCAATGAACATGTATAATAAAGCATTGACCATGTCTAAGAAATTACACAAGAAATTATAAGAACAAAAAGACAAAGACAAGATATACATATCATTGGAAATGACTAATAGGAATTTAAGGATATCAGGCAATAGGAGAGAAAACATAAGATAAAAGTAAGAGTGCAGTTAGTACTCAAAACACATATCACACGTTTCTGAACACTTGGAAATTAGGCACTGTACTTGCAACCAGCCAAGGAAAAGAGGAAAAACGATCCATTACCCAACTGGCAATGCAAAAAAAAAAAAAAAAAAAAAAAATGAACAACAACCAAAAAAGTATGGTTTTTAAAAAACCAGTTGTTCCAGAGAAGCACAGATGAATTTAACTGAGCCCTGGCATACATTTCCCCAGAACACAGAGATGATTCTCGTGGCATAATAAACAATGTACTTAACAACATATGTATTGTAAGAAAAGCTTGTATGGAAAATGGTGCCCTTTACTGTCAATTTAAGGCACAATAATGAAAACACGTTTCAGTAAATGAAATTCTATTTGGGGTCAAATTAATGCGACCCAAGGCATTTCTCTTTCCCAGGAAGGGGTTCTGAGGCAGTATCTAAAGACAGATTCAAAGTTTTCTTCGGGAAGCAATTCTGGATTGATTACAACACAGAGAAGGGCCAGGGTAATTTTAGCTTAGTAAACTGGACAATCCCACAAAACCCAGTTTGGGTTCCAAGACGAGCTAGAATGAAAATTTGGTTCAGGGTTGTTGCACTGATTGCTTCCTACCAGACCAACAACGAGCAGGGTGCAGCATGCATGGTGAGCCGAGAACACAGCAGTGTGGACAAGCACACTCCTAAGCCCTCTTTAGTTGCTCATGAAGAAGCAATTGAAGTCTGACATCACGTAAAGAGGAATGGCTACCCTGCTGGAGAGACAACGTGGAAAAAGAAAAATATTTGGCCAGCCATCAGCAATTATAGCCGTTCAAGCAGAAGCACCAGATATGTGAGTGATCTCACAGCGACATGAGTGACACCAAGTAAGGTGAATGGAACCGTCCAGCTGAGCCCCATTCACACCACAGCACAGTAAGCAGCCAATAGCTATTGCTTTCAGCACTGAGTTATGGGCTAGTTTGCCAAATAGCATTACATTACTAAAATAGCTCCACACTTGAAAAAAGTTTAAAACTCACACGTTCAAACACCTTCTAAGACCCCCCACTTCCCCAAAGTCCATAAAAAGCAATAAAACATCTCACCTGGAGCATCATTTTTTTCTGCTTGACTGAATAAATCAAAGGATCATATAGACGGTTCCCTCTCAGTTGGTTAAACGCTAAAGAACATCATGGCTATTTACCGTTAACAGGATCAAAAAGGGCTTCCAGCAACTGTACTAAACATCCCCACAAAAGACATACATCCACCAAAAATCAGAGTCTTGACTTTTAAAAAGTTGCTCTAAATTCCTTTTTCTGGGTTTTGCATAGCACTCCTAAGTAAATTACTCCATCTGGGGGTAAAAAGCGTCATGAAGAAGGCCTAGAGGTACCTGGAGGTGTCCATGCTCCAGGACAATGTGTCCTTGCGGAGGACAGGGTAACAATGCTGGAGGCATGGCTGGAACTTTGGCAGAGAACATCTCTGTATCTGTTTCTAGGGCCACTGTAAGAAAGTAACACAACCTGAATGGCTTGAACAACAGAAATGCGTTGTCTCACTACTCTAAAGGCCAGAAGTTCAAAATCAAGGTGTCCACAGCGTCAGGCTCTCTGAAGGCTCCAGGGGAGGATCCTTCCTGCCTGTTCCAGCTTCTGGTGTCAATGGAAATCCCTGGCAATTCTTGGTGCGTGGCTGCATTTCTCCAGCCTCTGCCTCCGTTGCCAAATGCGCCCTCCCAGTCTGTTTCTGTGTCTTCACCTGGGGTGCTTCTCTGTGTCTGTGTCTCATCTCCCTCTTCTTACGAGGACACCAGTCACTGGATCAGGACCCAGCCTAACCCAATATGACCTCAGCATATCTTGACTGATTACACCTCAAAAATCTGATTTCAAATAAGGTCTCATTCTAAGGGTCATGGTGAACATGAATTTTTGAGGGATACTTTTTAAATCAGTACAACCTTCAATTGCAGGTGAGGGTGCTTGGACTTTTTCAATGTACCAAATTGGAGCCAGAGAGAATGCAATGGAGAGCACCATGTCGGGACCTTATATGAATCGAGCAATGACTCTGACCCTCCTTTCATGATCAGAAACATTTAAGGTTTGCTGTTTGACTCTCTTGTGTGTAATTTTCTCCCTAACTAGAATGTTCCTGAAGGGGTGTGACCTACATTTTTTTTGTCAGTGTATCATATAATAAGTATTTTTTTGACATGAAACATTTTGAGAGGATTGAAAGGAAACCAGGTGTAGAACAACATGTATTAAATCCCCGCTGTCGAGCACGATTCATACCTTATCTCATTAGGCTTCATTAGGCTCCTCTCAAAGAGGAGAAAATGGATGAATGTGGAAGCTTTGAGGCTGCCCAGGCCAGGCGGAAATACGTGGTTTGAATGTTCAACCTGCCTTTAGGGGACCCAGCGAGTGCACCATGACCGCATTTAACAAATAAGACTCCAAAGTGTTGTGGGAGGGATCAACGTGGCCACAGGCTATGAATCTGATCTCTTTTAGAGTATTTGGAGAAAAGCTATTAGACTCTGGATTTCCTTTCCTTTCAAATTATTTTTGGTTTCAAGACTGTGCTTCTATAAATGCAAGTGGCCCACATGGGAACCAGAACTTAAAAGTTATGAACATAAAATATATACACATTAAAATTCTGTAAGAAAAGACTATTTGGTAGAAAATTATATCATTGTTTTCTTCCTCATATTTTTCTGAATTTTCAAATGAATACTTTTACTTCCATAACAGAAAAAAAATAAGCATTAATTAATCCCAGTCCTCCTCGTGATTCTGTCTCCAGGTGTCCAGTGGGTCCTCTCATCTGTCATGGAGATGAATGCCAACACCCAACAGGTCTTTCCATACTTCCTACTGTATCTTAGCCCCTTCAGTTAACCTCTTTTTCTTTCCTGAAAACCAGTCAATGATTTCTTAAATTTTTTATCAAGGCCTTTACAACCCTGCATGTCTTACAGGTTTTCCCGGCATGTCTTACAGGTTTTTACTTATCTTATCTCTCTAACCTCATCATAATCCACTCGTTCCCCCACTCACTCACTTGGCATTTAGTTGGTTCCTAGACTATGCCACATTGGTTTTTTTTTTTTTTTTTTTTTTGTTTAACAGAAGGGTTCTTCATACATGCTGTTTCCTCTGTCTGGATTTCTCTTATCTAGACAATTTGTATGACTAGCATTTTTCATGCTTTATGTCTAAGAAAACATCACACTCTCTGAAGTTAGTTCCACCTCCCACGTTCTATAATGACAGCCTTCTGTTTGCTCTAAAGCAAGTTCTGTTAGTGTTGGGCTCAGACTGTCTTGTTTAGCATTGTGCCCAGCACCTAGCACAGTGCTTGACACATGGGAGGTCCTTAACAAATGTTTGAAGAGTAAAAGAAAATTGTTATTTTAATAACAAAACTTCACTGTCTACTTCATAGAGTAGGAAAATCAGACAAAACGATGTTATTGGAAAATACTTCATAATTGTAATACAATTAAAGTAAAATATATTAACATTTTACCTACTATGCATATGTATTGGTACATTTCAATATATGTGATATCTCATCCGTAAAGGCTGTTGATATTTTTTAAAGGAACACATATGTATATTTTTAAAAATCCTCTTCGGCAAGTTAACTTTAAGTGCTAATACCATTAATATGGGAGCATGATTTTATTCATCTAAAATTATATCTATTTACTTTCCGGCAAGCTGTGTTTTATCAGTTGGGATGCTTTTGGCTTTAAGTAACAAAAAAAAGCTACAATCAAAGCAACAAAAATAACAACTTGACTCAAGCTGACTTAAAGTATAAAATAGTAAGTGCGTTTACAATCTCACATAACAAGAATGCCAGGGTAGGTGTGCCCCAGGGTTGGTAAACACGGTCCCTCAGAGAGCTTGTCTGAGGCTCAGGGTCTCAGGTGGACGCATCTCTGCAATCTGCCATCCTTAGACAAAGACTCTCCTTGACTCAGGCTCCTCTGAGCCCACTTCTGGCTGATGGTTTAGATGAAGGTGGTGGCAGTGGATATGGGGAAAAGTGGGAGTTTTAAGATATCTTTTGGGCCGGGTGTAGTGGCTCACACCTGTAATCCCAGTACTTTGGGAGGCCGAGGTGGGCAGATCACGAGGTCAAGAGATTGAGACTATCCTGGCCAACATGGTGAAATCCCGTCTTTACTAAAAATACAAAAAAAATTAGCTGGGCATGGTGGCACATGCCTGTAGTCCCAGCTATGGGAGGCTGAGGCAGGAGAATCGCTGGAGGTGGAAGTTGCAGCGAGCCAAGATCGCACCACTGCA
Source organism: Alouatta palliata (assembly GCA_004027835.1). NCBI lineage: Eukaryota > Metazoa > Chordata > Mammalia > Primates > Atelidae > Alouatta > Alouatta palliata. The sequence goes on along the minus strand of PVKV010014307.1, from coordinate 12,458 downwards.
CTCCAGCCTGGCGCCTAGCGACAGAGCAAAACTCTGTCTCAAAAAAAAAGATATCTTTTGAAGCTTGAAACCACAAAACCTACTAAAGAACAGGATGAGGGGACAGGGAGTCAGGGCTGACTGTCTAGTTTGAGAAACTGGTGTATGGTTGGTGATGCCACTTACCAAGATGAGGAGGAAGCAGTTTGGGTGGCAGAATCAGGAATTCCATCTTAGGCGGGTTACATCTGAGCTGCCTGTGAAGCACCCAGAAAGAAGTGTTTCTAAGATGATGTAATAGTCAGACTTCAAAAGAAATACCGAGTTGGGGATATAATTGGAGTCTTCTCAAGTTGCAGTTGTCGTTTATAACCCTGGGAATGAATGAAGTCACCTAAGAAGAGAGTACTGATAAAGAAGGGAGTGTGATTAAAGAAGGCAGGTGGTTTCTTTCTTTTTTTAATTTACCTTTTATTTTAAGTTCAGGGGTACATGTGCTGTACAGGTCAATTTGTGTCATGGGAGATTTGTTGTACAGACGATTTCCTCACCCAGGTACTAGGCCTAGTAGCCAATAGTTATTTTTCCTGATCCTTTCCCTCCTTCCCAACCTCCATCCTACAACGGGCCCCACTGTGTGTCGTTCCCCTCTGTGTGTCCACGTGTTCTCATCGTTTAGCTCCCTTTCATAAGTGAGAACATCCAGTATTTGCTTTTCTGTTCCTGGGTGAGTTTGCTGAGGATAATACCCTGCAGCTCCATCCGTGTTCCTGCAAAAGGCACGATCTCATTCTTTGTATGGGTGCATAGCAGTCTAGGGTGTATATATACCACATTTTCTTTATCGGGTCTACTAATGATGCACAGTTAGGTTGATGTCACGTTTTTCTATTGTGAGTAGTGCTGCGGTGAATATACACGTACATGTGTCTTTATAATAAAACAGTTTATATTCCTTTAGATATATACCAAGTAATAATACTCAATAATGGTATCGTTGGGTCAAATGGTATTTCTGTTTTTAGGCTTTGAGGAATTGCTACACTACTGTGTCTTCTGCAATAGTTGAACTAATTTACAGCCCCACCAACAGTGTATAAGCATTCCTTTTTCTCTGTAACCTCCCCGACATCTGTTATTTTGTTACTTTTTAGTAACAGCCATTCTGACTAGTCTAAGATAAAATCTCATTGTGGTTTTGATTTGCACTTCTCTAATGATCCGTGATTTGAGCTTTTTCTCATATGCTTCTTAGCTGCGTATATGCCTTTTTTTGAAAAATGGCTATTCTGGTCCTTTGCTTAATTTTTAATGGTATTGTTTGCTATTCTCTTATAAATTTGTTTAAGTTCCTTATAGATGCTAGATATTAGACCTTTATAAGATGCACAATTTGCAAAAATTTTCTTCTGTCTTGTAGATTGTCTGTGAACTGTGTTGATAGTTTGCTGTGCAGAAGCTCTTTAGTTTAATTAGATTCCATTTGCCAATTTTTGCTTTTGTTGCAATTGCTTTGGTGCCTTTGTCATGAAATTTTTTGCCCATTCTTATGTCCAGAATGGTATTGTCTGTGTTGTCTTCCAAAGTTTTTATAGTTTTGGGTTTTACATTTAAGTCTTCAGTCCATCTTGAGTTAATTTTTGTATATCATATAAAGAAGGCATCTAGTTTTAATCTTTGGCATATGGCTAGCCGGTTATTCCAGCACCATTTATTTAATTTTTGTATATGGTGTAAGGAAGGGATTAGTTTCAGTCTTCTGCATATGGCTAGCCAGTTACCCCAGCACCATTTATTGAATAGAGAATCCTTTCCCCATTGCTAGTTTTTGTCAGTTTTGTTGAAGACCAGATGGTTGTAGGTGTGCAGACTTATTTCTGGGTTCTCTATTCTGTTCCATTGGTCTATGTGTTTGTTTTTGTACCATTACCATGCTGTTTGGGTTACTATATCCCTGTAGTATAGTTTGAAGTCAGGCAACATGATGCCTCTAGCTTTGTTCTTTTTGCTTAGGATTGCCTTGGATATTCAGGCTCTTTTTTGGTTCAAAATGAATTTTAAAAATTAGTGGGTGTTGAACAAAGAGAACACATGGACACAGGGAGGGGAACATCACATACTAGGGCCTGGGAAGTGGGGGTTTAGGGGAGGAATAGCAGGGGCTGAGGGGATTGGGGAGGGATAGCATTAGGAGACATACCTAATGTAGATGACAGGGTGATGGATGTAGCAAACCACCACGGCACATGTATCCCTGTGTAACAAACCTGCAAGCTCTGCACATGTACCCCAGAACTTAAAGTATAATAAATCAATTTTTTTAAAAAAGTTTTTTTCTATTTTCATGAAAAATGTTGTTAGTAGTTTAGTAGGAATAGCATTGAATCTGTAAATTGCTTTGGGCAGTTTGGCCATTTTAACAATATTGACTCTTCCTATCCATGAGCATGGAATGTTTTTCCATTTGTTTGTGTCATCTGATTTCTTTGAGCAGTGTTTTGTAGTTGTCCTTGCAGAGATCTTTCACCTCCCTGGTTAGTTGTATTTCTAGGCATTTTATTTATTGTGTGTGGCAATTGTGAATGGGAGTTTGCTCCTGATTTGTCTCTCAGCTTGACTGTTGTTAATGTATAGAAATGTTAGTGACTTTTGCACATGAATTTTGTATCCTGAGACTTTGCTGAAGTTATCAGCTGTAGGAGCTTTTGGGCCAAGACTATAGGGTCATCTGCAAACAGGGATAGTTTGGCTTTCTGACTTCCTTTTTGGATGCAATTTATTTCTTTTTCTTGCCTGATCACCCTGGCCAGAACTTCCAATGCTATGTTGAATAGGAGTGATGAGAGAAGGCATCCTTGTCTTGTGCCAGTTTTCAAGGGGAATGCTTCCAGCTTTTGCCCTTTCAGTATGGTATTGGTTGTGGGTTTGTCATAGATGGCTCTTATTATTTTGAGGCATGTTCCTTTAATATATAGTTTATTGAGAATTTTTAACATGAAGTGGTGTTGAATTTTATTGTAAGCCTTTTCTGCATATATTGAGATAATCATGTGTTTTTTGTCTTTAGTTCTGTTTATATGATGAATCACATATCTTGATTTGCATATGTTGAACATTGCAATCTTGTATCCCAGGGATAAAGCCTACTTGATCATGGTGGGTAAAGTTTTTGATCTGCTACTGGGTTTGGTTTACCAGTATTTTGTTGAGGATTTTTGCATTAATGTTCATCAAAAATATTGGCCTAAAGTTTTTTTTTTTTTTTTTTTTTTTGCTGTGTCTCTGCCAAGTTTTGGTATCAGGATAATGCTGGCCTCATAGAATGAGTTAGGGATGAGTCCCTCCTCTCAGTTTTCTTAGAATAGTTCCTCAAGGAATGGCACCAGCTCTTCTTTGTACATCTGGTAGAATACAGCTGTGAATCTGTCTGGTCCTGGACTTTTCTTGGTTGGCAGGCTATTTGTGACCAATTAATTTCAGACCTCCTTATTGGTCTGTTCAGGAATTCGGTTTCTTCCTGGTTCAGTCTTGGGAGGGTGTGTATGTCCAGGAATTTATCTATTTCTTCTAGATTTTTTTAGTTTATGACCATAGACATGTTCATAATACTCTCGGACTGTTATTTGTATTCCTGTGAGGTCAGTGGTAACTCCCTCTTGTTGTTTCTGATTGTGTTTATTTAAATCTTCTCTCTTTTCTTCTTCATTAACATAGCTAGTGATCTGTTTTATTAACTTATTGTTCTTTTGAGTGGTTTTTCACATCCCAATCTCCTTCAGTTCAGCTCTGATTTTGGTTATTTCTTGTCTTGAAGGCAGATGATTTCTTACAGAGGTGAATATTTGCTTACTTAAAGCCCAGTTTCTAGGGATCCCATTTCTACATACTTGTCCCAAAGAAATAAAAAACTTATCTTTAACTGAAAAACCTAGGCATGCATGTTTATGGCAACATTATTCATAATTACTCAAAATTGGAAGTAACACAAATGGGGCCAAGCCTGGAGGCTTTATCGAACCGTTACAATCCACTAACCTTTAGCCGTGCTGAAGACCGTATGTTACTCTCACCTCTGCGTTCAAGGACGTTGCACTGTACAGTGGAGATCACCAACTGCCCCACAGAGGCAGAGATTCAGAAGACAGGCAGAACACGCATTGTCATTCCCAGAAGGTCAGTTGTTTATAAATATGAAACCAAACTATTAAATAACAACAGCTATAGGGCTGCTCTTAACCAGTAACATAACAAAAAATATCTCCAGTTTTTCTGACCAAAGTCTGCACCGAGTCAGCACCAGAACTCTGACACAATCCCACTAGAAAATACTGGATAAACTTTCTTCATAAATCTTTAAGGAATTTGAGAAACAGAGTCACATCACGTACTTCAGCAGAGTACAATTCAAAAAACTCAGTCTATCTTCATCACACATTGAAAAACCAAATTTTGTGTGCAACTCCTTTCTGTAAAACAAATATTTTTACTACAATTACAAAATGGAAGTTTCCAATTCAATTTTGCAACTAAAAAGTAATAATAATGTGGCGTCTTTATGTTAAACTTTGGAAAAAGCCTGCTCAGGTGAATGAATTCTGCAGGACCTTAAGGCTGCTTACAGCCTAAACCAAGACTTGTGAGGCAAGTGCGGGCTCCCTCTGGCGGCTGCTCCTGATAGCTGCTCCTGCGGAACTGCAAGCTACGTCCTCTCAAACTAACAGAAGCCAGCTGGAGGCTGCATTCGGTGTGGCAGATAATCTAGCTAAGCCCTGGGGACAGAGAGAGTGGCAAGAAAAATGGTGACATAAAGTAACGGATCACTAACATTTCACTGACGAATTGACCCCTTGCAGGGACTGAGACAACATAACATCTCCCATAGGTCTGGTGGTCAGAGAGGCTAGATCAAGAATCCCTAGAGCACTGTAAGAAGCCACGCCAGCACATCCCTGTATGGGTATCCATGGGCTGGCAGCCTGCAGAATTCCTGGGCCAGAGACTTCCTCATCCTGTTGGAATGCCCAGGTATCTCCACCTCAAGTGTCCTCATCTTCCCGGAACCCCTCTTTTTCTCCTAACATTCCTCTAAATAAAATTCCCTATCTGCTACAACATAGAAAGAGAGGAGGAAAAAGAAAACTATTTACCAACTAATAAGAAGTCCCTGGGGCCGCTCCATGTTTAATCTTCCCAAGGGATGAGAACGTGTCTTGTGCTTCTCAGCATCTGAAATGCAGCCCTCGCTAATGGCTCAGTTTCACTGGACGTACTCCCATGATCACAGATGGCAGCTGGGGAAGGCAGTGAGGGTGGAAAGGTCTCACTAGGCTAAATTGAAGTGAGGCCTACCCGTTGCCTTCTTTGCATGTGTTTAAGTGTTAAAAGAATCTAGTAATTTACCCATAGGAGATAATCAAACAAGAGAACAAAGCTGTATGTGCAAAGATTTGAATCTTAGCTTTATTTGAAATAATGGAGAGTTGGAAGTCAATTCATGTCCATCAGTGTGGGGCTGGCCACCTGCCAGTGGGTTACATCCCTGCAGGGGAATGACCCATCCATGGAGAGAATGATGGTCATTGATGGCATTGGGATGGCAAGAATTCCGTGAAGAAAGCTGCTCGCAAAATGAGATGCAATTGACATTGATGTGTCTGTACTTGTGCAAAGAGATTTGAGAAAGGAAGTTTACTGAAATGTTAACAATAGGTTACAAGTTTTGAAGTGATTTTAATTTCTTTTTTTTTTTTTTTTTTCAGTTTTCCATTAGGCTTGGATTTTCTCCATAGATATGCATCATCTATGGCAGCAGTCCCCAACCTTTTGGGCACCAGGGACCGGTTTCGTGAAAGACAATTTTTCCACAGATCAGGAGTGTGAGGGACGGTTTAGGATGGTTCAAGCACATTACGTTTATCTAGATTCTCACAAGGAGCGTGCTAGATCCCTTGCATGCCCAGTTCACGGTAGGGTTTGTGTTCCTATGAGAATCTAATGCTGCTACTGGTCTGATGGGAGGTGAAGCTCAGCTTCGCTCAACCACTCACCTCCTGCTGAGCAGCCCAGTTCCTAACAGGCCACAGACCCAACCCAGCCCATCCCCTGGGGGTTGGAACCCCTGATTTTTGTAATTGGAAAAGAAGTTGTTTGCATTACTGTAAAATAAAAGGACAGTAGTGTTGTTCTAAGGTATTCTAGAAGTGCAATCGTAGGGAAAAGCTCTGCTGAAAACTGTAGGGATGGTTAGTCATTTTAGGGAAATACAGGAAACTGGATGAATTCGAGTTTTTATTTATCTTCCTTCAAGACAGCTACTAGTAATCTACAGAAAGATGCTTGGGAAATAGACCAGGAAAACTGAGCCCAAAGCGAGGTGCAAAGGTTCTAAAAGGATCAGTGGTCAATGATGTCAAGGCATGTATTAGCTGAATCCGTGATGTGAGTTCTAAAATTACACTGACATTTTGGAGAAAAACAAAGGCTCAGCTATGCTCATCCATCAGATTTCAGTTCCTTTGACAGTTCCTGGAGTGGTCACCACTCCTACTGTGATAAGCCACCACTGACCCAGGCCCTCTGCTCTGTTCTTCTCACAGTTATAAGGTGAGCTTTCTTTAAAAGATTATTTGACTAACAATTGGCCTTGCCCATTGGCTTATGAGCTTAATGAACACAGGCATCATTTCTTTTTTTGAGACAAAGTCTCACTCTGTTGGTCAGCCTGCAGCATGGTGGCACAATCTTGGCTCACTGCAACCTCAGCCTCCCAGGTTCAGGTAATCCATCCACCTCCGCCTCCTGAGTAGCTAGGACTACAGATGAGGGCCACCACGCCTGGCTGATTTTTATATTTGTTGTAGAGAGAGAGCATCTCATCAAATGAGCCACCTGTCGTGGCCTCCCATAATGCTGAGATTACAGGCATGGGCCATCATGCCTAGCTATTTTTATTTTTCTTTACTTTTTGTTAATAATTTAATCTTTGGGGACTGACACATATTGGGGGCTCAAAACAAGTTTGAGTAAATGTATAAGAGCAGTACAACGTGACTTTTAAAAATAATTGTAATAGCTGGGAGCGGTGGCTCCCACTTGTGATTCCAGCACTTTTGGAGGCCAAGGCAGGCAGATCACAACATCAGGAGATTGAGACCATTCTTGCCAACATGGTGAAACTTCATCTCTACTAAAAACACAAAGATTAGCTTGGCATGGTGGTGGGTGCCTGTGGTCCTAGCTACTCAGGAAGCTGAGGAAAGAGAATCACTTGAACCCGGCAGGTGGAGGTTGCAGTAAGCCAAGATCACGGCACTGCACTCCAGTCTGGCAACAGAGCGAGACTTCACCTCAGAAAAAAAATAATAATTATTATAATCATAACACTTGGACAATGGAAACACACATTACCTCAGTGATCTGAAAATGGCATTTTGTACTTTTTGCTTTGATTGCATATTTTGAAACAATAGATGCCTCACAATTTATCCTTGACTGTTATTTCAGTTTCTATTCCTCAAAGAGGCTGTAGACACTGGAGGAAACACCAGAGCCCATACAGTGGTGGTTCATTGTGAGAAAAGGTAAGACAAGTAAGTCCCTCTATTTGAAAGCCTGAAACCTTGTATTTCAGCAGGCACATTGCATGCATGATCAAACAGATTAGTGTGGTTCTAACTGATAAACCACAATTAGCCATAGAATATATTCAAGGTCATTCAATAAGCTACACAAGCAAATCCACAAAAGGGGATTAGAAACCCACTGTGTTCAGCTCTTCTTGTATTGATATAATGAAATACCTGAAGCTGGGTAATTTATAAAGAAAAGAGGTTTAATTGGCTTATGGTTCTGCAGGCTTCAGAAAGTGTGGTGCCAGCATCTGCTGGGTTCTGGTGAGGGACTCAGAAAGCTTACAATCATAGCAGAAGGCAAAAGGAGAGTAGACATCTCACATAATGAGAGCAGGAGCAACAGAGAGAGTGGGTAGGGGGAGGTGCCACACACTTTTAAGCAACCAGATCTCATAATAACTCACTCACTCTCATGAGGACAGAACCAAACCATTCATGAGAAATGTCAAACACCTTCCACCAGACTACAGACAGGGGATTACATCTCAGCATAAGATTTGGAGAGAGCATCCAAACTACCATCCAAACTATATCGTTCTGCCCCTGCCCTCCCAAATCTCAGGTCCTTCTCATACTGTAAAATAATCTCATGTCCTTCTCACACTGCAAAATAATCTCTTCTCAATAGTCCCCCACAGTCTTAACTCATTCAAGCTTTAACTCAAAAGTTCCAAGTCCAAACGAATTCCTTCCAACTGTGAGCCTATAAAATCACAAGAAGTTATTTACTTCTGAGATACAATGGAAGTACAAGAATTGAGTAAATATTCCTGTTCCAAAAGGTAGAAACCAGCCAAAAGAAAAGGGCTACAGGCCCCCCACAAGCCTAAAATCCAGCAGGACAGTTATTAAATATTAAAGCTCCAAAATAATCTCATTCAACTCCATGTCCTACATCCAGTGCACACAGGTGCAAGAGATGGTCTCCCAAGGCTTTGAGTAGCTCCATCCCTGTGTCTTTGCAGGGCACAGCCCCTCGGTTGCTCTCACAAGCTGGAGTTGAGTGCCTGCAGCTTTTCCAGGTCCAGGGTGAAAACTGCTGATGGATCTCTCATACTGAGGTCTGGAGTACAGAGCCCCTTTCCCACAGCTCCACTAGACAGTGCCCTAGTGGGGACTCTGTGTGGGGTCTCCAACCACACATTTCCCCTTGACCTTACCCTAGTAAAAACTCTCTGTGAGGGCTCCACCCCTGCAGCAGACTTTTGCCAGGGCACCCAAACTTTGCCATACCTCCGTTGAAATCTAAGGGGAGGCTACCAAGCTTTCTTCACTGTTGCATTCTATGTGCCTTCAGGCTTAACACCACATAGAAGCACCAAGGCTTATGACTTGTGCCCTTTGTAACAGCAGCAAGAGCAGCCAGGTTGTGGGACCAATGTCCCAAGGCTGTGCAGAGCACTGGGGTCCTGGGCTTGGCCCACGGAACCATTCTTTCCTCCTAGTCCTCTGGGCCTGTGATAGGTGGGGCTGTCTAGAAGAACTCTGAAATGCCTTTGAGGTCTTTTCCTCATTGTCTTGGCTGTCAGCACCTTGCTCCCTTTTAGTCATGCAAATCTTTCTAGCAGGTAGTTGCTCCACAGCCTCTCCTGATAATGATTCTTATTCTTTCTCTGTCATGTGGCCAGGCTGCAAATTTTCCAAACTTTTATGCTCTGTTTCCCCTTTAAATATAAATTCCAACTTTAAGTCATTTCTTTGCTCCCACGTCTGAGCATAGGCTGTTAGAAACAGCCAGGTTAGAAACAGTCAGGTCATATGTTGAACACTTTATTGCTTAGAAATTTCTTCCTCCAGATACCCTAAGTCATTACTCTTAAGTTCAAACTTCCACAAATCCCTAGGGCATGAACACAATACAGCCAAGTTATTATCACTATCAGCATTTTGGTCACAATCATTTAACCAGTTTCTAAGAAGTTCCAAACTTTACCTCATCTTTCTCTCTTCTTCTGAGCCCTCCAAACCCCTCCATCCTCTGTCCATTAACCAATTCCAAAGTTGCTTCCACATTTTCAGGTATCTTTATAGCAACATCCCACTCCTTGGTACCAATTTTCTGTGTTAGTCCATTCTTATATTGCTATAAAGAAGTACCTGAAGCTGGGTAATTTACAGAGAAAAGAGGTTTAATTGGCTCACGATTCTGTAGTGTATACAGGAAGCCTGGTGTTCACATCTGCTTGGCTTCAGGAGAAGCCCCAAGAAGCTTCTAATCATGTGGAAGACAAGGTGTGAGCACAAGGTCTCATATGGCCAGAGCAGGAGCAAAAGAGAGGATGAGTGGGAGGTACCACATGCTTCTAAACAACCAGCTCTCACAAGAACTCACTCATGCTGGGAGGATCATTCCAAGCCATTCATGAGGAATCCACTCCCGCCACCCGAACACCTCCCACCAGGCCCTACCTCCAACACTGAGGATTACATCTCAACATGAGATTTGGAGGGGACATCCAAACTATATCACCCAGTATCTGAGATAATGTATGCTCAGGATCACAGAGGCTTCTAAAAACAAGGGTCAATGAGAGAGATATACTGATCCCAGCTTTGAGCACAAAGAGGAAAAAAAAAGAAGCAGAGTTTAAATGTTGTCAGTTCTCAAACACAGAGATGAAGGCTCAGGGAATAACATTAGAAGAAAGATATTGCATTGTTAGAAGACTGAAAGAAAAGAAAACACATTTAAAAAAAATTGTGGAGGATGGGGTGAGGTTTCAGGTTAGCAGCAGTAAAATTCTCTTTTCTACTAAGGGCACTTTATTCACAGTCTGCTTATTATGTGAGAGGGCATCACACACATTAAAAAGGAATAATTCCATTTCCTTCCTTTTCTAAGTGATTTACAAGAAACTCGTTGCATAGATTTTTTTAAATCAACCAAATGCCCTCAAAGTTTAACAGTTGTTTACTATGAAACATAACTACTGAAAATGCTGGGCTGTATTAATAGAGGCATATTTGTCAGATTATGGAAGGCCATGATCCCACTATAAGAAGCACAACTTTGAATATTTGTTATTTCTTAATTTTTGCAACAACTGTGAGAGGCAAACAACTAAAGAGGCCCTGAATCCCACCCAGCGTTTAGAGGAACAGGCATGCATCCATTCTGTGACCTTGGGAAATCCTTTTATCAGCTCCACAGAGTTGTTAATAAAAGAATTCATGAGCTGATACCTGAAAAGCACTTACTTGGTGTAGGGCCGGGACTTAGCAAACAATAAATAGCCACAATCATTTGATTATTTGACAAACAAGAAACATAGATTCCTTTCCGTATGTGACTTGTCCAAGACCTCACAATTGGAAGAAGTAGAGCCAGGGCTGCAATCCAGGCTCAGCTCTGTTTCAAACTCCAAGTCCCTTCTTCACTCGCTTCTCAGCTGCCTGTTCACTTGATCTTGGCATGGTAACGTCACAGACAAGACCTTTGCTTTGCCAAGATCTGATGTTGACATGATATCCCATGCTATCCCCAAGCTTCTTCCTTGAGAGATTGAATGTTTCCACGTTTCTCACGTCTCCAGTGGTCACTTAGATCTCCCTGACAATCTACTCTGCTAAGTACATTCCCTCTGCTTGCAAAATACTTGAACAAACAAATAAGCAGATAACCACACTTTCACACCTTGCTGCCAGCTGATTTTCTGGGTCTATCCTGTTCCTTTGCCACATGCACAAGTTTATGAAGAGCAGACCCCTGTCTACCCCTGCACCATCCTCTCTGTCTTCAGCCCTTGCAGTCTGGCTCTAACCCTCCTTTGTGTGGAAACCCAGAGGTCCCATGACCACTGCTGTAGCTGAGACATTGCTCCGTCTTCTGTTTGTCAGCCTTGATAACACCAAGAACCTCTAAGCACCCCCAAGCCTCCTGCCCTTGGCTTCCTAACTCCCTTTCATACTTTCTTGCCTCACTCCATCTTTACCAACTTGTCTGGTTTCTTTTCTTGACTCTTCTTCCTTCCCTTTCCTGACTTGCTCAATTTCTTTTAAGAATCGGAGAATTTCAGAATCATAAGAAATCTAAAATGTTATCTGGTTCAATAGTGATCCACTGTCCTCCCCGCTGCTGCCAATATTCCCAGCTGCTGCTGCTCTAGGCCCTGCAGTGGTGGCGGTGGGCTCTCCCTGCCCCGTGTGCCGGGCAGTGGACCTTTACCTGGCTGCCGATGTCAGGGAGCCAGACTGCCTTCCCATGGCTCCTTTAACTCTGCCTTGTGAGATCTTCCCTGGCCCCTGCACCATCACCCCAGGCACCAAGGCTCTCGCCTCTCCCTGATCTCTCCCCACAACCCTGAAGTTTTCTCTCTCCAGATAACAGTCCAATTTCTTCAGCTGCAATTCATTACATACAGTTTCTTTTTCTCCACTTCCCTGTCACTGCACCTATTCCAATTTACCTATCCATAAACTCTGAATTTTGCTTGCCTCAAAGAATCTGCACACAATATAGCAGGGTGCTCACCACTCCAGTTCAGGAGAAGACACAGGTGGGGGTAGGTCCTCAGCTGGAATGAGGCTCCAGGAGCTAAGTTACTGGGTAGCTAATAAGGAAAAGTGGTGTTCTACCCAATATAGAATAGATAGGTGATGACAAACTGATGGCTGGCTGGTTAGGTAGCTGACTGGCTGGCTGGCTGCCTGGATGGATGGATGGATATGGATGGATGGATGGATGGATATATGGATGGATGATACAGGTGGATGAATGGATGGATGGGTATGGATGGATGGATAGATGGACATGGATGGATGGATATAGATGGAGACGGATGGATGGATGTATATGGATGGATGGAGGGATAGATATGGATGGAGATGGATGGATGGATGGATGGATGA